>CAUYRH010178097.1:0-18441 GCA_963574655.1 Perodicticus potto
GTTTCATATGAAGGCTATAACCCAACTATAGCATAAGAATATGGGGAAATGGGCAAGGGAGGGGAGGAGAGGGGAAGGTTGGGGTGGTGGGAGAGTAATTGGTGGGGCCACACCTATGGTGCATCTTAGAAGGGTACAGGCGAACCTTACTAAATGCAGAATACAAATGTCTTCATATAATAACTGAGAAAATGCCAGGATGGTTATGTTAATCAGTTTGATGAAAATAGTTCAGATTGTATACGAAACCAGCACATTGTACCCCTTGATTGCACTATTGTACACAGCTATGATTTAATAATAAAGACAATAAAAAAATAAAAAATAAAAAAATAAAATAAGTTGCATAAAAAAATAAAATAAAAAAAAAAGTAAAATGTTTGCAAGCTTATGTGGTGTTAAGTAAGCAGGATGCCAATCTAGAGAATAACTATGGTGTGGAGGTAATCTGCTTCCGTTGGGGTAGTGGGAAGACCTCTCGGAAGAGGTGACCTTGAGGCTTGAAGGTCAGGAGAGGACCAGACACTTATGCAGAAGTGGAAGAGTGTCCCAGGCAGAAAGAACAATATGTGCCCCGGCTGTGAGGTGCACAGGAGCTTGGAGGCCCTGAGAGGCATTGGCATTTTATTTGAAGTACAATGGGAAACCATTGAAGCATTTCAAGTTGGGAAGAGAGACTTGAGTCAATGCAGATTTTAAGAAGATTGTTCTAGAGTTGTGTGAATTGGAGAGAACTGTGAGTGAAAGCAGGAAGAGTTAGAAAGCTCAGTAAAAATAGAAAAATCCAGGGAGAGCTGAAGGTGGGACTAAGATGACTGGTATTGGAGAGAGAGTGGCCAGTCAGCGAGAAAGGGCGGTAGTTAAGAGAGGCTCTGAAATATTTGGCTTGAGCAAGTGGGTGGATCGCATTTCAATTTACTAAGATGGGGAAAACTGAGCATGGAATAAAAAGTTTAAGCAGCAGGGTGGGGAAGTGAATTAAGTGTTTTATTTTTTTTTAATTCTTGCTTTTCCTCTTTTCTCTCCCCTTATCCATCTGCATGCCTAAACGTATTTTCAGATCTAGGAGATGTTAATGATATGTAACATAATAAATGTATTCACAGTATAAAAGCAATGATGATGACAATTTTATCAACAATTTTCCATATAAGGGTAGCACCTGTGGCTCAAGGAGTAGGGCGCTGGCCCCATATACTGGAGGTCACGGGTTCAAACCGGGCTCTGGGCAAAAAAAAAAAAAGTATTTAAGGTTTGGGTGGCGCCTGTGGCTCAGTGAGTAGGGCGCCGGCCCCATATACTGAGGGTGGCAGGTTCAAGTTCAGCCCCCACCAAACTGAAACAAACCAAAAAAAAAAGCATTTTCCATATAGATCAGGGACTATGCTAGGTACTGTATATACATGATTTCACCTAATCTTCATTATTATACCAGGGGGTGATCCCCCCTCTTGTGCAAAGAAACCAAAGTCTATAGAGTTTGTCACTTGCTCAAGGCACGTTATGTATCCAGCTGGATATTCTCTATCTGTTGGGATTTGAATGCATGCAGCCTGACTCCAAAGCTGACAGTTTTATCTGAACACTGAATTTAAGCTTTTGGAGATGCTAAATATTTTTACTGTTTTTGTGACACATTCAGATATTTTCCTAGACAGAAGCTTCCTTCCTTCACTTTGCCATGTGGTAGCATCAGTGAATCCTTCTTCACCACCTGTCACATGACTAGGTTAGCTTCCATGGATCAATCTGCAAAGTCTGCGTTTTGTATCAACAGAAGTTTCTCGGCTGATTTCAAATGTGGTGAAGCCAGCCTGGAATAGAACGAGATGAATTGTCACATCCATGAGGTTTGATGAGGCTCCAGAGGATTTCTGCATGTCGTTTCTGCCAATGTAAAAGGAACTTAGATGCATTCATTTTTTTTCTTAGAGTGACCAGACCCTTTTTATTTGAGAAAAATGATTCTGCATCTGCCAGGAAGCTGCGTATTTGGACTTGGTGCTTTACTGATAACGACCCCATCTTTACAGCAGTCTAAGCCCTGTGATGTGCCCCTGGCCACCTGGGCTGGGTGGGGGACAGGTATCTCTTCCGTGAGTAAGCACAGATGTTAGGAATTGACTTCCGTAGAGCTGCTCCATGGGTCTCAGGCTGCCCAGACTTCTCTGTATCAGCAGCAGGGTGGCCCAAGCACAGCCCGGGTAAGGAAGCCACTGTACTGGGCCTTCACACACAGTCTCCGAGCTTCATACCAAACCACAGCGCAGAAAACCCAGGCCAGCAGCCAGAGTCTCCTCCCCAATCACATTATCACTCTGGTGCTCACATTTAGGGTTGAACACTCAAGGGTCAAAGTTGTTATTTTAACAAAACCACAGGGATGGATTGCAGAACCATAGCTGAGGAGCTCTTTCTTGGGCAAAATGAATGGTTTGCATTTTTATCCAAATCCCCTCTTCACCATTATGACTCCTATACTGTATCAGGCAGGATTCTACATCCTCATTTTCCTTATTCCTCTCCATATCCCTTTATGGGAATTATTATCATTTCAATTGTTTATTATTAATAATGAATGGCCATTGTACAAAACCAAGACATAATCCAAAATAAAAATAAATCGCACATGTTTACACTACCCAGGTATAACCTTGGTTGAAGTGTTATTTCTTCCAAGTTGTAAGTGTTTGTGTAGAATTAGACAAATTTTGTGTGTACTATTGCACTTTTCTCCTTTTATTTATTTATTTATTTATTTGAGACAGAGTTTCACTTTGTTGCCCTGGGTAGAATGCCGTGGTGTCATAGCTCATAGCAACCTCAGTCTCTTGAACTCAAGCAATCCTCTTACCTCAGCCTTCTTAGTAGCTGGGACTATGGGTGCCTGTCACAATGGCCAGCTATATATATTTTTAGAAATGGGGTCTCACACTTGCTTAGGCTGGGCTGGAACTCCTGAGCTCAGGCAATCCTCCTGCCTCAGCCTCCCAGAGTGCTAGGATCACAGGTGTCAGCCTCTGCACCCAGCCTATTGTACTTTACTCTTATTTTTAAATAATATTATACCATGAGAATCTTCCCAAATATTGTTACCTATTTGGCAAGACAAAAACACTTAAAAATATTTATAATGTTCTGGTATGTAGCTATGGCATAATAATTCCTCCATTGTGTTGACATTTAAATTTGTACAAGGGACAATTAAACTGCTGTAGCCGATATACCAAAAATATATATTATGATAGGAACACACTATTTAGATGTATCCATCTCAAGGAAGGCCAAAGAGGATGTGGAATAGGTACGCTTGATTTTTTTGTTAATGTTGTTATTTTGAAACAATGTCAAACTTTGAAAATGAATTGCAAGAACATCTTTTATTCATAAACCATTTGAAACTAAGTTTCTTACGCGGTACTCTATCACTCTTAAATGCTTTGTGTGTACTTCCTACTGCAAGGATATTCTGCTACTTAATTAAAAATGCCATCATGGCTCGGCGCCTGTGGCTCAACGGGCTAAGGCGCCAGCCACGTACGCCTGAGCTGGCGGGTTCGAATCCAGCCCGGGCCTGCCAAACAACAATGACGGCTGCAACCAAAAAAAAAAAAAAAGGCCAGGCATTGTGGCGGGTGCCTGTAGTCCCAGCTACTTGGGAGGCAGAGGCAGGAGACTCGCTTGAGTCCAGGAATTAGAGAAGTTGCTGTGAGCTGTAATGCCACGGCACTCTACCCAGGGTGACAGCTTGAGGCCTTGTCTCAAAAAAATAAAAAAAATTTAAAAAAAATGCCATCATACAATTCAGGGAATTAACATCGATACATTATTACCATCCAATCCTTACCCTCCCCAAGCCAATTTCACCAATTGTCCCAACAATGTCCTTTACGTAAAAAGACCTCACCCAGAAGCATGTTACATAGAGTTGTCATGTTCCTTTAGTCTCCATAAATCTAGAACATTCCCTCAGTATTTCTTTGATTTTTACACCTGGAACTTTTGAAGATTGCACATATTGGGGGTTCCCAAAAAATGTATATACAATTCAAGCGATATAGTTGGAGGTAAAACCAATCATTCTTAGAAAGTATATGAATGGTAGGTAAAATGGATGTGGATAGCATTTCTAGGTACACATGACTAGTAATGGTACCCTCAATTCAACTTTGAAGAGTAATAATACATAGATGACATCTCTTAAAGCAGTGGTTTTCAACTTGTGGGTCACAACCTCTTTGGGGGTTGAACGACCCTTTCACAGGGGTCGCCTAATACCATCCTGCATCTCAGATATTTATATTACAATTTATAGCAGCAGCAAAATTACAGTTATGAAGTAGCAATGAAAATAATTTTATGGTTTGGGGGTCACCACAACATGAGGAACTGTATTAAAGGGTCGTGACATTAGGAAGGTTGAGAACCACTGTCTTAAACTGTGGTGTGGGGCGTGTGTGTGTGTGGTCGGTGGGGGCACCCTCTGAATATATATAGAGTGTGACATTTTGAGGTGAAGGATTTTAAAGGTATGTTATCCCACTTTGCCTCAGAATTTCAACCTAGTCATTTTTGATTTGCATCAATATCGACTCACAGAGGCTTTTTTATTTGAAGGGTTCTAATTTATTACTATAATTTATTTTGCTGTTCAAATCCCAGATTGGTTAGTGGAAATCCCTGTGCCCCTTTGACGTGTCCATCAGGATTCTTTAAGCGCTCTCTCACTTACTTCTTGGCACAACAAAGTGTTCTAGGTCCATCTCAAACTTTCCTTCCTGAGCCTTGGAAATCAGCTGTTACTCCAAAGACTTTTACCTTTTCTTAGTGGAGATTGATTGGTGTTTAGAAACTAGGACTGGGTGCTAATTGTCTTCATTACTTTTAGGGTACCACTGGTCCAAGATCCTCTCAGTAAATGGTTGGGGGAGGGGGATTGCATGTACAGACATATTCATGTCAGTATTTACTCCTACAACTACCTTTTTATATTGTATAGATGATAAATTTATATATGTCTGCAATTTGACATTATTTTAAAATTTACAGTCTTCTATTACTTTATTTTATTTCTTTATTTTTGAGACAAGGTCTCACTCTGTCACCAGGGCTGGAGCACAATGGCATCATCATAGCTCACTGCAACCTTGAACTTCAACCTCAAGCCATCCTTTTGCCTCAGCCTTCTGAGTAGTGTAGACCACTAGGCATGCACCACCATGCCTGGCTACTTTTAAACAATTTTTTTTTGTAGAAATAGGGTCTCGCTGTGTTGCTCAGGCTGGTCTCAAACTCCTGACCTCAAGCAATCCTTCCACCTAAGCCTCCCAGAGTGCTGGGATTACAGATGTGAGCCATCACACCCAGCCCAATTTCTTATATTTTAATGTCTATTAGAGTAATTTCCCAACACAAGAAATCTTGCCTGTCCACAGACCGATCCTTTGCTGCTTCCAGAACACTTGGAAGCTCTGGCAATTTAAAGAAACTATTTGCACTAAGGGCGGGATCACACCTGTGGTGCATATTTGAAGGATCAGGAGAAAACTTCTAAATATGGATCAAAAATGTTCTCACATAGTAATGAGAAAGTCTCTTGAATGTTATCGCAATCAGGTTGATGAAAATATCTCGGATTGTATCTGAAGCCCGCACACTGTACCCCATGATTGAATTATTGTACACAGCTATGATTCAATAAAAAAAAAGAAAGAAAGAAACTATTTGCAGTCTGAGAATCTTCTCATTTCCCGCATTTTGTTACACAAGTAGCTGTTTCCTTGGCTTGCCCTGGCTCCCTGAGAGGGGAAAATGGTGCCATCTATACCACACTGACAATATAGGCACACGCTGCTGGCTCCTTAGTAACTGGAAGGTTCGCCAGAGCATCTGCAAAGATGAACATAACTCACGGGGAAGGTATGTTTTACTCTGGTCATAGAAAAAAACTAAGCTCACTCGGTTGTAATATTATTCAACAACTTTCTCGTCCTCTTCTTTTGTTTCCTAATTATTACCTGTCATTTGCACAGAACAATTTATACTTCAAAGTAAAGCTAGGGAACCATCACAGATAGCACCAAAGTTAAAAGCCTGAATTAACTTAAGAATTAAGGTATAGGCCAGGTGCAGTGGCTCATACCTTTAATCTCAGCACTCTGGGAGGCCGAGGTGGGTGGATCACCTGAGTTCAGGAGTTCAAGACCAGCCTGAGCAAGAGTGAGACACCACCTCTACTAAAAATAGAAAAACTACCTGGGTATTGTGGCAGGAGTCTGTAGTCCTAGGTACTCAGGAGGCTGAGGCAAGAGGATTGCTCAACCCCGAGAGTTTGAGGTTGCTGTGAGCTATGATGATGTCGTGGCACTCTACCTAGGGTGACAGAGTAAGAAAAAAAAAAAGGAATTAAGCCATAAAAACATGAAAACAAAGCATTGGAAAACAGGCCTTTGTTTTTGTGTTATAAAATCCAGGAAATTAATGTCATTGTTTCCTTAATCTGGTTATTATGGTGCTTCATTTATTCTTCCTGGTGATTAAGATAATTGTGCTTATTTGGGGGAGTGGGGTTTTAGTTGGATGTGTCCTAGGCAGCAGCAAAGGCAATCCTGCACCTTTTTTATTGGTTATGCCACAGCCAGGGCTGCCCATGTGCCCTTAATTTCCCGCTCCACTGATTTTACAAATGGTAACTGTATAGCTGGGAATCAACACAGTGGTAGACTAGGAAAAAAAAAGAAAGTCCCTAATCAATTGCTTAAATGGCCAACAGGCACATGTCCAGAAAACATTGTTATCTGAAACAGCAGAGTGACGATTGAAACGTTGATGCTGGAAAACGAAGGCTCCAGAGGCCAAGTACGATACCAGGTCATTGGTGTGAAGGGTTTCGTACTGTCTTCAAAGGCACAACTTTTATTATTCACTTCTGCAATGGTGCCTTTCACAGGAAATACTAAGTGGCTTTTAGATACTATCACGTTAAGCATGACCAAACAGAAAGGGCCTTAAAGAGAGACAGGGACATCAATAATTCAGCTAGAAAGAGATCTTTGTAGAGGTCTACATATTTATATTACACGACTGAGTCTGTCTTTGTCTAAAAAATAATCACACATACAGCACTTCAGGCATATAAAATGCTTTCCTGTAGTAAGTTTCCCCCCCCACGGGCGTATAAAATGCTTTCATGTATTAAGGTTTTTCCCTCCCATGGGCAAACATCATACACTGTGCAGAGAGCACATAGGCATTATCTAATTAAATCCTTACAAAGGCTACATAGGGCAACTTTCAGGTTAGCCCATTACACAGGTGAGGTTAAAGAGGCCAGGGCATTTCCCCAGGGTTCATCTTCACTTTTAATAAGTACTAAGCCAAGACACGGGTCTTCTCTCTGCGTTTGGTTTTCCTGGCACAAATTTTGGTAGATTGCAGAGGATACTTTGGGAGCATTTCTTGATAAGCTGATCTCTCCAGTATTAGATAACCTCTGCTGTCTCCTTCAGCAATTTTCCTCCCCGTTTTCATCTCTTATAGAAGCAGTAACCCATAGATGGGGTGCCTGTTATCTTGGTCAGTCGAAAGGTTGAGAAGATGAGACAAATTCAGACCATCAGGCTCTAACAAAATGCCTAAAACACTCTAGACTCTGGGAGATGCAGGCTAATATCAATTCCTGGCAGTTGCATTTGGGGTATAAAGTCATGCATTTTACTTTGCGAGATCAAATAAGGAACTAGATTCTCCCATTTTGCACCAGGACTATTCCTTCTTCCTAGATCCGGAGTTGTTAAAGCACAGGCCAAATTTGAATCTTGGCTATAGTCTTCCTAGTAATGGGATTTAGGCCCTCTTGGGCCTCAGTTTCCCGGGCGTTACCTCGGGAATAGTAATAATAGTGATTTTCTGGCCAGGTGGGGTGGCTCGCTGTAATCCTACTATTTTGGGAGGCAGAGATGAGAGGATCACTTGAGGCCAGGAGTTTGCCAGGAGTTTGAAACAGCCTGAGCAAGGGTGAGACCCCATCTCTACAAAAATAGAAAAATTTCCTAAGATTGCATAGACAGTAAGCTGTCAAGCTGGGCATGGTGGCATGATCCTGTAATCCCAGCTATGCAGGAGGCTGAGGCAAGAGGATTGCTTGAGCCCAGGAGTTTGAGGCTGCAGTGAACTCAGATGATACCACCACACTTTAGCCAGTGACAGAGTGAGACGCCATCTTAAACAAAAAAAAAATAGTGATTTCCAAATGGTGTTGTTAGGAAGACTAAATTAGTTAGTGTCGAGGCACAGAATAGATTCAAGGTAAAGTTAGTTACTATTATTATATTATTATTATTATATTAAAAGAATTGTGTTTTTTCAGTGATCCCTAGTTTCAGACACAGATGCTGCTACCCACTTTGTTTGTTTATTCCCCATGACCTCCTTCCACCATATGAGGGGCCCTCGACATGGACGCAGATTGGAGGGCATGCCTGGAACAGCCCTGAGCCCCTTCCTTCATGGTGTGCAGATTGGTTGTATATAAGGTGGTTCGCCCCGGCTCGTGACAGCCTTTCTGTCCTTTGCTTCTAGAGCCTGACCAGTATCTTCAGTTGTTTAGTGGAGGTTCTTGGAGGTTTCAAACAATTCTTGGAGGTTCCAAACTCGCCCTAAAGTCACCATGTCATAAACCCATCTCAGCACATTCTCTTCCTCCCCCAAAACTGTCCTTCTGGGTTCTCCTTACCCCCCGTTCACTGTCACCTTCGAAACCATTTTTGGTTCCTTCCTTTTGCTTAAGTATGACAGTTACCAAACAGAAGTGTTAGTTCTGTTGATGGTAGCTCCCACCTGGTACTTCTATTTTCAAACTTTGAAAAGTTTATACTCATTTACAGTCTTTTTTTTTTGTAGAGACAGAGTCTCACTTTATCACCCTCTGTAGAGTGCCGTGGTGTCACACAGTTTACAGCAACCTCCAACTCCTGGGCTTAGGCCATTCTCTTGGCTCAGCCTCCTGAGTAGCTGGGGCTACAGGAGCCTACTACAGGCGCCTACTACAACGCCCGGCTATTTTTCTGTTTTGTAGTTCGGTCAAGGCCAGGGTTGAACCTGCCACCTTCGGTATATGGGACTGGTGCCCTACTCGATGAGCCACAGGCACCACCCCACATTTACAGCCTTTTAAAATAATCACTATTGGGCTGGCCACAGTGGCTTACACCTGTAATTCTAGCACTCAGAGACGCTGATGCAGGTGGATTGCTTGAGCTTGAGAGTTCAAGATCAGCCTGAGCAAGTGTGAGACCCCATCTCTACTAAAAATAGAAAAAACAAGTCAGGCGTGGTGGCAGATGCCTGTAGTCCCAGCTACTCAGGAGGCTGAGGCAAGAGGATTGCTTGAGTCTAAGACTTTGTTGTGAGCAATGATGCCCTGGGACTCTACCTGGGGCAACAGAGTGAGCTTCTGTCTCCAAAAAATAAAATAAAATAAAATAATCACTATTGGTTAAGTGTCTTTTCCCTGCTAAGGGTAAGCCCCATGAAGTCTGAGTCACGTCTGATCTCTCATGATAGTCTGCACAGCACATTCCATTACAATCCCTGACAATGATGGACCCCAAACAAATAGTTGTTGACTATTGATCTGTCCTGAATCGTTTCCCCCTCATCTCACCATTCTCAGTGATTACCTTCCCTGGTGAAACCATCACTGTCTCTCACCTGGACGTTGGAAGACCCTCCTGTAAGAACATTTGAATCATCAAACACACTTGATTTGAATCCCAGTTCTGCCACTTATGTACTGTCTAGGCAATCTTAGGAAATTTTTCGAGCTTTGGGCTTTTCTATTTCTAAAATAGAGATGATAAATATACCGACAGGATTGTATAATCAAACCTAAAAGGGGTCTGGCCTAGGTCTGGTTACCCACTGCCCAGAGAGTCAATTATTAAACAACAAAGATTGCCAAGGAAGAAAGACAATTTTAGTATGAAAGATGTTGGTCAGAAGAACTGGGGAAACAGCTCCAGATTCATCTCCCCCATGAAGACTGTAGACTTTTAAAAGAGGGGCTACGTGCATTGGAGCAAGTTGAGAAGAATGATGAGAACTGACATCAGGAACTCTGCCCAAGGACCTTCAAAATCTCCACTCCTTTGTTTTGTTGAAGTTCCACCATTTTAGGGAAACGACTCAAAAGGTCAAGTAGTTAAAAGTTACAGGATTCTGGTCAAGCCCTACTTGCCTGGGAATCTACGATAGGAGAGGGAGAGAGTTACGAAAAACACACACAAGGATCATTGAAATGTGCTCACAGAGCCTGTTACCATTAGAGGATTACATGAATTAATACATTTAAAGTGCTTTGAAAGTGCCTGGCACTTAATGAGTTCTGAGTGCATGTTGGAGGGAAACACAAAATGAGGGAGCATGAAAGACGAATTTCTTTGTGGTTTGGAATATGTAAAATATCTGCTCTGGAACTCTATCTCCTTTAAATTTTCTTTAAATCTAAGTGTCTGCATTTTCTTCCCCCAGGACCTTCCTCTCTCTGTGTGAAACTAATAGCTAATCTGATAAACTAATACATGCTAATGGCAGACCCCTTAGGGGCTTAACATGTTCCCTCTCTGGTAATACTTGTCATCTTGACAGATCTTCAAAAAGATCCTCTAAAAATGGTTCTAAGGATGAGGCATTTGAGCGCATGGCATGCTCCAGAGTTCTCACCCAGTCTCCTTTTTTCCTTCCCCTGTCTTTGTCTCAGGACTCCCCCTGTTCTGCAGTCTGTTCTTAGTTCCTGGTGTGCTCTTGGCTGAGGAATTACCAGACACACTGACAGCAAGGCAAGCAGAAGGCAAAGTTTATTGAGCACAGACAGACACATTTGCCACAGACAGCAAACAGTCCCCCTTTTGTAACAGGAGGGCCCCAAATATGGTTTGGGGTGCTCTCTTATATTGCCTTAGGTGGGGCCCTTCTTGTGGCTCAAACATCACCATTGAACCACTTTGATGGACAGTTGGGAGTCATATGACCTGTGTCTTACTGTATAAGCAGATCTGCCATGAGCCTCTCTGAAAGCCCATTTGGGGGATAAGCTGCAGTGCAGATATAAGCTAATGACATGACAATTAGCCTTAGTTTGCCCTCAGTCACCTTCCAGACCCTACTCTGCCTGCACTACATTCTTTTGCAGTTGGCCTGCTAAGTTCCGATTGGCAGATTGACAGGGCATTCCTTCCTCCCCCAGGGGTGGCAATTGCTCAGGGCACCAGCCTTGGTTTCTGGGAGAGCTGGAGGTCCCTGTTTGCCTGACACCTCCATTGGGCTCAGCTTCATAAATGTCTCAGAGATACAGGAGACTGAACAGACTGGAAGATTCTTTCTTGATGCACTGAGACTCTGCATGGGCCCTTTGTGGCCAGTTCAAGTCCAACCTTGGGTTTCTGCCATGTCCCTGTACTACTAGTACTATTGTCTTTCTAGAAATAAGGCTTGCATTTCTCTGCTTCAAAAGACTAGCACGCTCACCCTGAATCCTAGGGTCTCTGCTAGTTCCCTGCTGTGCCCTGACAGATTCTCCTCTGCACCGGTTTCCTCTGCTTTCCTGATATGGAATGACATCCACTTTGGAATACCTGTGTGTCTCTGCTACTTGCTTGTTCAATGACCTGCTTTCCCATCTTGGCTAGTCAGGACTCAGCTGTTAGGAAATGTTTTGTTTCCTGCTCCACGGTATCTTCTCTCTGCTTCATGGAGCGGCCCTCATGTCAGCTGCACACAGGGTGCTTCATGTCTGTTTCCGTAGCCTCTGTCTGTGAGCTCCTTCTGCGTGACTAACTTCCCTTCTAGAATCTGCTTCTGTCATGCTTGGCCAACCCAAGAAATCATGTCTAGAAAAGACAACTGCCTGCATGCCCTCACTCTGTGAAGTTAACTGATCTTCCTTAGCTGTGATCCTAAGGTAAGAGGGATGGAGAAGAAATGAGGTACAGGTGAAACTTTTTGCTATGGAGCAAATCATTCTGTGCAGAGAGTTATTTCTCTTCTATAACAAGTAATATCTTTAATTCTTCATGCCAGGCATAACTACAGTGATGTTTAAAAGCACTTTGAATAGTAAACAGAACAAAAAAAAACTAACAAAAGCAAAAATGCAATCACAAAAAAACCCTTGCATTGAATTATACTTTACCATAAATTCTCACAATTATTATTAAAATATCATTAATGTAATTATAGAAGTTATTGCAGTTTTTCTGGCATGAAATAGTTTGTCTTATGACAGGAGCTGTGAATCTTGGTTCTATTGTTGGGTTTCAAGGCAGCTGCCTGTCTCTAAAATGTCAGGGTTTCAGGCAGCTGCCTGGGTTCTTGGTTCTTGAAGCATTCTTGGTCAAAAAATGACCCAACACCCCAAAGTAAGGTAAGCATGAAACAGAGTTTATTGAGGAAGAGAAAGATAGGCTTATAGAAGAAAAGCAAGATAGAGCCTTACGGAGCAAGAAAACATTCACTGTAGGCAGCGAAGTGGCCTCCACTGCCAGGGCAGGTAGACAAAGAGGCAAAGAAGCCTTTAACATGGAGGGGGAGGAGGGTCCTTTTCATACCGCCTTGTTCAAAGATCACCTTGAAACAGAGTCTTATGGCACATGTAGACCTCCCATGAACCTTTCTGAGAACTCATGTGGGGGGCACATGACATGATGATTAGTCTTAAGACTATTCTAGGTTGCCTTCAAGACTCTATTGCACCTGCTGTTAGTCTAGAGAGTCCTCTATATCCTTTTACGATTGGGAGGCTAAGTTTTGATTGGTAGATTAGTAGGGTGATCTCTCTTCCACATGCGTGAGCAATTGCTTGGGGCAAAAGTAAGGTGGCGGCACCAATATGGCAGCCTGGGGGCTCAGCCCTTGTTCTCCTCCTCCAGGAGAGCTGTTCCTAACTAACCATAACAATATGGTATCCATCTCCAAGCCTCCTATGAAAGTTTCTGTAAGTCTCTCAGAAATAGTAACCTAAACCTCCCTTAATGTCAAAAGCAAATCCCCAACATTGAAGGTATCATGAGATGTGACAGATTTGCATAATCTTAACGTTAAAGTGGTAAACAACCACACTTTCCAAGGGATTGGGAATGATGTGGGTTTGCTTTTGGAAGCACAATCTTTGTTATACCAGAGGATTAATGACATATAGGTCATCTGCCACATTTGGGAATTACTTAGAATCCTTCAGGAATTTTTCTACCAACCCAGTATTATAAATTCTGATTAAAATCTTGGATAAGTTTGCTAATGTTTAATGAGCTTTCTGATGAGAAATATGTTTCATTTTTTCAAGCAACTGACTTGTGAAGGAAGTCTTATATGTAACTCACAAGTAGGAAACTGCTTCCTTTCAAAATGTCATATGGCATCAAATAAACAGCGAAAAGGCCAACCTGAGAGGACTTCTATTTCTACATCCTCCATGAAAAAGGACCTGACGCCAGACCTGCCCAACCACTTTCCAAACAAATGGAAAATCGGACAAGCTGCTTCTCAATGTTGGTTAACAGGCAGTAGAGGGTTGTGACAATTGGGACAAGAGACACAAACTACACAAGCCCTCAGTTGCCCCAGACTCCCACCACGAAGTATTTCTGAACTGTATCTTCAGAAGGGGGAACTCAAGCAGAAGATGACGATCTTGAGTTGGGAGAGACTAGAGTTCAAGGAGGTTAAAGCAGCTAGAATCTTCCAGAAGGAGAGCTGGAGAGGAGGGAAAATGCGCCATTATCAAGAAACTCCCTGAAGCAGAGAGAAAATACTGGAGAGCTGGTACCGAATACTTCCTAATAGCTGAGTTCTGACTAGCCAAGATGAAAAAGCAGGTTGCTGGACACTCAGGGTATAATAAGGGCCATATCTTCATAATAGGCTTAAGTTAGCCGTAAAGTAAAGGCTATTCTGGAGACCTGTCCCAATATTGCTTCTTTGCTATCAGAGTTTGGTTATGATCTGAGTGGCAGTGTGGTCCTTCAAAAACCTATTTTCTTATCAGCCTCCTTGCAACTGGGTTCAGCGCTGTGGCAGGTTTAGGTAAGTGCAATATCTAAAAGTGGCTGTTAGGGGTTTCTGAAAAAGCCAACTCATCCGGCTTATGTCCTTTTTCTCTCCTGTTCACTCCCTTCTTGCTTACTGCAAGCCAAAAGTGATGATGGATCAGGAGCAGCCCTCTGTGTCCAGGAGGTATCAAGTTTGAGCATGAAGGCCCTCCCTGAGTAAGGCTAAGAGGAAACTTCCTGGAGTCCATTTTCTCATAATTGTGAAACCACAATAACGGCCCTTGACTTCAACTTCTAGGTTTTTAGTGAAGAAAATTGTTGAGAAAAATAGATCCGACCACTGAAAAAATAAATAAAAGCTATTATTTACACTTCTTTCCTGTTTTTGAAAAATATTTGATAAGTTGTAACTTTTCTTTTTGAAATTTTTTTTGTACTTACTTTCAGATGCTTATTCCTTAAGATGAAATCTTTTCTTTTTTCCATTTCTGAGCAAATAATTGTATTTAGATTTCGATTGGAATCTTCTTAAATTAGAAAGCTGGAGTAGTCTAATTTAGGCTCTGGAACCAGACTGCCTGGATTTGAATCCAAATTATACCAACCATTGGTTGCTGTCTAACTTTGAGTAAGTTGCCAATCTCTCCATGCTTCAGTTTCTGACCGGTAAAATGGGGGTTGTTATAGAGTACCAGCTTCTTAGAGTTGATGTGAGGATTAACTGAGTCAATGTGTACAAAGCATTTAGAACAGAATCTGGCACATAGAAAGTGCTTAGTAAGTGTTAGCTATTATTATTTGAAATAGACATATTTGGGAAGTACTGACTCTGATATTGAGTGAGAGCTTATTATTATTATTCACAAACAGCTATGCTTTCCTTTGCATTCAAATTTCCTTTTGTAATACTCTCCCACTTTAAACATTTTCTTAAAGATTTAAAACTTTCCTTTTTTAAGATAATCTCCCATTTAGATGCAAATGCTTATACTTCAGGGAAAATATATTTGTTCTTTGCATACACAAATCAAATGCTTTCTGGACATAAAATATCTCGAGGTAACAGAGAACATTATAAAATGATCAATAATCAATTTTTTACTCTAGGCAGTTTGAGATATTTCAGTAATTTACAATTTACAAGGATTTTCTTACATGGTAGGCTTTTAAGTACAAACTATTATTTTCCGAAAAGAAGTGTAATAAAGGAAAAAAGTGAATCTCATTAAAATTGGTTACATAGGCTGATTTCATCTCCAATAAACAAACATAATATAAATTGAAACATATATGTACACCAAGGGAAAAATACCACTAATAGCATGTCTAAATGTCAAACCCATGAAGAATTTATAGCTTTGGAAACGTTCTCCAAAATCCAAATGTCATAATCCTTCAAGTGACCTTTGTATTCCAAACACTAACCAAATAGCCAAATCTGGCTTGTGTTACCATGGAGACACACTCTGATGGAAAGACCTCTGATGAGGTTGAGCAGCGTGAATGATTAGGGGCCAGTGTTGTGACAAATAAGGATTTGTGTCAGTGTAGTGCCCTCTGCAAGAGATTAAGAGTGTGTGTGCTATGCAGATAGCATTGTTTAAGAAAATATCTGATACCAGCAAAGGCCTGTAAGTGATGAGCAAATCACAAATGTTTTTAACATTCTATTTGGGGCTTTTCATATTAAAATGGAGGTATGTGTGATAAAAACATCAATCTAATCTAAGGACACAAGTTAACCACAAGCATAATTTATTTTATTATGCTTCTCAACAAATATTTGATGTTATAAAAAATATTACAAAATAAAGTATATATGCCACATTTTCTTAATCCATTCATACATTGATGGGTACTAAGGTTGACTCATACTCTGGCTATTATGAATAGTGCTATAATAAACACAAGAGTGCAGATATCTCTTTGATATATTGATTTCCTTCCTTGTGGTTACATACCCAGTAGTGAAATTGCTGAATCATATGGTTGTTCTATCTTTATATGCAAAGTAAATAAATAATTATCATTGAACTGTCAGTCTGAGTACTATAAATGAGTTTTTTCTTATTGATAGGAACTGAATTGACAGGCCATAAATTCAAATCAATTCCATTTAAGTCATAAATATTTGTTGCCCACTATATGGAAGGCATTGTTGTGTGCCTTCAGAACACAAAGACAAGGAGGACTCTATACCCTGTCCTTCAGGTGCACCAAGTTTTCAGATATTAAATTCTGTCTAAGCTACAACTTACTCATAGTAGAGATTCAAATTAAGGACCATAAAGGCTCAGCACCTGTAGCTCAGTAGCTAGGGCACCAGCCACAGACACCAGAGTTGGCGAGTTTGAATCCAGCCCAGGCCTGCCAAACAACCATGACAACTACAACCAAAAAATAGCTGGGCGTTGTGGCAGGTACCTGTAATCCCAGCTGCTTGGGAGGCTGAGGCAAGAGAATCACTTGAGTCCAAGAGTTTGAGGTTGCTGTGAGCTGTAACACCACGGCACTCTACCGAGAGAGACATAGTGAGACTCTGTCTCAAAAAAAAATTAAGGACCATAAGGATTCACTGGAAGAAAATATAAATATTTAAACATGAGAAAAAGCTAAGGTCAGAAAGCCCTCAAGATGGGCAAAGAAATCATAAAGTGAGTGTATAGCAAGAGTTTCACTAGAATAGGCAAGGCTTAAAGGAAGAAAAGCAAAACATATGTGTCCATGGGTTAGTAAATGAATGTGGCTCCTACAGAGTGAGCGGAACACAGAGGAAAGGACGATGGGTCAAATGGCTATCTGTGCACACACGCCCCCCTTCCAGCACGATTGTCCCATGTAAACATTATGTTCAAAACCAAAGATCTATTATATGTATGTAGCATGGGAAAACAAAAATCTAATCAATGCTACAGAAATTTCGAAGAATCCTTGATATAAAATCAGTCAGGATCAGCTCTATGGAGAGATGTAACTGGGGACATCACAGCTCAGCAGGGTAGGACAGGTTCAGGGGTGCCCCAACCGGACAATTGTCCCTTGAGCTACAAGATGAATGGGTCTGTCTTCCTCCTACTGGTTACAGAACACAGGGCCATTTGTCCACAACCTATTGCATCAGATTTGGGGATGAGCTCAAGGTATAGGCAAGGTCTCAGAGAAATACCAACATAGAAGAACACAGGGAGCCTTCACTCTTAGAAAGCAAGCACCCTTGGAGAGGGGTAAAAGCATGCAAATGTTGGCTGGATGGGGTGGCTCACACCTGTGATCCTAGCACTCTAGGAGGCCAAGTCAAGATCGCTTGAAGTTAGGAGTTTGAGACCAGCCTGAGCAAAACGAGGCTCCATCTGTACTAAAAATAGAAAAAATTAGCCAGCCTTGGTGGAGCACACCTGTAGTTCCAGCTACTCAGGAGGCTCAGGCTAGAAGATCATTTGAGCCTAAGAGTTTGAGGTTGCTGTGAGCTTAACGGATGGCATGGCACCCTAGCCTGGGCAACAGAGTGAGACTCCACCTTAAAAAGACAAAACAAAATAAAAATACCCCTCTAATCTCCAGAGAACTTCTTCATCTCTTCACCAGTTGAGGACACAGTGAGAAGACAGCCATTTATGAACCAGGAAGAGGGCACTCTTCGAACGCAAAAGCTGCTGCACCTCAATCTTGGATTTCCCAACTTCCAGGACTGGAAGAAATAAGTGTCTGTGGTTTGTAAGTCACCCTCCAGGTCTGTGGCATTTTGCCATAGCAGCTTGAACAGAAGTTCAGGTAGTAGCTTGGTTCATATTAATTCTTCAAGTAATGTAGCAGCTGAAGAAAGAAGAAAATGATCAGTAAACAGAAGCATTGAAAAGGAAGAAGGAAACTGTTTCAGCATAGAAAAGACAAGTTTGTAGACACAGGGAAAAACAAAATTTAAGGCTCTCTGGAACCACTTGGAGAAAAAGAAACAGGGAGGGATTATCCTCAGAAAAGATGAGCAAAAGCATACAGAAAAGTCCACAGCTCAGGGAAACTTTAAGATGGAGATTTTATTTTTTTATTTTATTTTTTTTTTGAGACAGAGCCTCAAGCTATCACCCTGGGTAGAGTGCTATGGCATCACAGCTCACAGCAACTTCCAATTCCTAGGCTCAAGCGAGTCTCCTGCCTCCGCCTCCCAAGTAGCTGGGACCACAGGTGGCTCAACGGGCTAAGGCGCCAGCCACGTACACCTGAGCTGGCGGGTTCAAATCCAGCTCGGGCCCGCCAAACAACAATGATGGCTGCAACCAAAGATGGAGATTTTATATCAAAGAGTCTCAATCTGCTCCCGGCAGGAGGCCAGAGGCATTAGTTATTGTTGAAGGAAAGAAGATCTTTGATAAAACTGAAGATTTAGATCGTCAAGGGG
>CAUYRH010178100.1:0-12666 GCA_963574655.1 Perodicticus potto
ACCCGGCCTCGGCCGAACTGCAAAAGAAAAAAATATCCGGGCGTTGTGGCGGGCGCCTGTAGTCCCAGCTACTCGGGAGGCTGAGGCAAGAGTATCGCCTAAGCCCAGGAGTTGGAGGTTGCTGTGAGCTGTGTGATGCCATGGCACTCTACCCAGGGTGATAAAGTGAGATTCTGTCTCTACAAAAAAAAACAAAAAGAAAGAATGATTCAATGAATATCTCTTGTATGTAACTTTTTTACTCTAGATTCTTTTTTTTTTTTTTTTTTTTTTTTTGAGACAGAGTTTCACTATGTCACCCTCAGTACAGTGTCATGGTGACACAGCTCACAGCAACCTGAAATTCTTTGGCTTAAGAGATTCTTTTGCCTCAGCCTCCCAAGTAGCTGGGACTATAGGTACCTGCCACAACGCCAGCTTTTTTTGTTGTTGTAGTTGTCGTTGTTGTTTAGCAGGCTTGGGCTGGGTTTGAACTCATCAGCCCCAGTGTATGTGGCTGGCGCCCTAACTACTGAGCTACAGGTACAGAGCCTGAATTATTTCTTTTTTTTCTTTCTTTTTTTGAGACAGAACCTCAAGCTGTCACCCTGGATAGAGTGCTATGGCATCACAGCTCATAGCAACCTCCAATTCCTGGGCTCAAGCGAGTCTCCTGCCTCTGCCTCCCAAGTAGCTGGGACTACAGGCGCCCGCCACAACGCCCAGCCAGTTTTTGGTTGCAGCTGTCATTGTTGTTTGGCAGGCCCGGGCTGGATTTGAACCCGCCAGCTCAGGTGTACGTGGCTGGCGCCTTAGCCTGTTGAGCCACAGGCACCTAGCCTGGATATTTAATATTTTTTAAAATGTGTGTAACTTATTTGCTATTTATGTCTGGTATGATATCTTTTTTATTCTTATTTAACTCATGCCTACTACACAGCACTTTGGCCATATGTTTTCTATCTTTTAGTGTAGCAGATGTAAATTAAATAGATATAGAGATGGAATAGTCAGAGATATTTGTTTACTGGATGATGAGATCCAACCTAGTCATTTTAATTTGAACATCAATGTCATATTTTTGTGTTTTATATAGTGTCACCTCTTGATTTTTTTTAAGTTATAGTTTTATAGTTTTAAGTTTTTAGAAGATTAGTTGATTTTTACATACAAATATCTTTTTCTTTATTTTGAGGGGAGGTTACTGATTTTCTTGAAGCATTTCTTTAATTCTAATATGGTATGAAAATCAATTTTTAAAAAGCCTCCTTTCATCGGGTTAGATCAGATATTTTTTGTACATAGCCATGTATTAAACATCATATTTTTCTAACCACAAAAGATATTTATTTCCATGTTCTTTAGCTTCATTCCTAGACGTCTTTGTTTTTAGGTTATTTATTCTCTCTCCTGTTTGTGTTTAATTAACAAAAACCTCATTTAAGGTAGCATCATTATACTGTTTACCAAAGGGGAAGGATGAGGAAACAAAATGCCATTTATTCATTTTTTTCCTTTAAATATCTCTTCCCAAATAATGGAATTATTTGTGAAAGTAAACATTGAAAAAGAGGCAAAATGCATTTTCTTATGTTGTAAGTAAAAAAAAAAGTATTTAAATATTATCTGTTTCTCAGTCTGTCCTTATCAGCCAACCTTTAGTACTATAAATGAAAATGTTTTCATTTTACACAGTTAAAGTATCATAATTCTTTTAATGTAAAATAAAATAATCCAAAATTACTTATATTTTCTATGTAAACTATGTCAATAAGATATTTTATTCATTTTCTTATTCATTTAATAAATGAGTCTTGAGTCTCATCTTCATGTAAAGCTCAGTTGCAGGTGTTTAAACAAGTAAAGAAATTTGGAGTTTACAGAGGGTAGCAGAGATACTACATACATACAATGCCCCATGCCTTCTATTACAAGTTAATTTGGCTTCTGTTGGAGTCTAGGGGAGAAGTTATATCCCAAAGCGATATATGAAGAAGGCTTCGTGTGGGATGCATTTGAACTGGGCTTTGAAAGATGATAAATTTTTTCTCGAGCATGGAAACTTCTGACTGCGAATAATTATTATTTTCAGTATTCAGGGAAGAGGGCACCATCTTGAACAAAGATTTGGAAGTAATAAAGTAGAAGACTATGTCTATGTAAAAAAATTATTGCCAGGAAAACAGTTAGGTGAAACTGGTTTATTTTATGGGGCGTCTTAAATGATATTGCACAGGGACCTTTTTATTTTTAATATTAAAACAGTGGAAGGGTTAGTTTGTTAACATATAAAGAAACAAGTGCTTTCTCAATACTTTAAAACTTACCCAATTAAAAATTGTACAGTATAATCATGAAAAACAACAGATTGTGAGCTTTTTATATGTTTCTAAAGTTAAGCTTTTCCAATATGATCTTCTGGCAGCTTTCATGACTTCAAAAATATTTTTAGTACAAAAAATAACTTTTTTCCCTCAAAATCCACAGCATCAGATTCTTCTAGTAGTAGACCAAATAAGGTAGGAGAGTGGTCTTTTTGCATTGATTCATGAGATCTTAGTCTCTAAATATTAACTGGCTATGATGTATTTGCAGTGATTCCCAGTTGGTCACTTTTCTAGGAGCTTAGCAGTTTTATTTCTTTTTGTATAACAGTATATAAACATCATTATGTAAGAAGCACGCCAATGTGAATGGAATGACCCCTGAGGTGTGCACTGCAGTGTGCCAAATGCCAGGGTTCATCAGTTTTAAACCGTGCCACCATGCAAGTTTGTTTATTTCAAATTTTTGTTTTAATACTCGACTGTCAGAGCAAACATAACTTCTGACTCTGTTTTGGACAAAAGAATTTGACACTCTCAATAGTGGGTTCTTATAATCCACTTATAATCCACTTGTCTTTATATTTGTTTTTTGGAATATCTATTGAAAGCCTATACAATCAGTTTTGTTTACAAGTGTTCCTAAAAATGCATTTGGACAATTAAAGTTTGCTTTGTGTTTATCAACAAGTATCTAAAATATGAAATACCTAAAACAGATAAAATTGGAGATGACTAAGCATATGATGGCATTTAATAAATGTATCTATGAATAATTATGCTTTTATCTTCCTATTGTGTTTGCCACGAAAGTGGAAAATTACTAGATTACCCAGAAAATCTGTTGAAGACAGAGGCTGTGTCTGTTTTTTCTTGTACGTCTTCTTGCAGCCCACGGCCCACAGTTCCGTGTGAGGCATCTGTCGAGGTCCTGTGTAAGTCGAGTGGCACCAGCATATGGTACTCTAGTTTGCTATTTAGCAACTAAGTAGGGAATAAGTCTTTACAATGTGTATCAGAGATTCAAAACGGAACAAAAAAGTGTAAAGTCAGTTTATTTTAGAATGTAGTAGTTTTCAATTATTTGGGCTTATTAGGAATAGCTAACACTAGGAAATGGTGTTCTTAAAATGAAAAATATGATGAAGTACCATTTGGTCTTCATATCCTGATATCAATGAAAGGTTGTCATATCTTTCTTCATTCACTCTGACTTTTTCTTTTTGTTGCTCACATTTGCTTTATGAGTTTCGAGAAATAATTTTTGCAAAAAAAGGGATTTTATTTTCTTAAATAAATATAAATGTTGAAAATTGAAAGAAGAATAAAGATTAATATTCATGATCTCATCATCCAGAAATAACTATAAATAATTTGGTATGCTTGGTAGATTTGTTTTGAAATCTTGTGTGATATTGAATGATATGATCTTAAACACTTTTTTTCTCCTCACACTACCATTCCATTTTCCATTTGAAAATTTTTTGTATCTTGATGGGACCCAGTGTTTTATGACCTGTTATTTGCAAATTGCTGGCATTTGGAGTCACTTGATTGCTTTTGTTTTATTGATTCTGTTTCCACGTTTTAAGAACATATTTTAAGTCAGGATTATTTGAAATACAAATAATGCTTATTTTTTGATGTAAAGTTTACTTAAACATTAAGATTTTATTTGATGAAAGGGGCAGATTTAAAGGCTCTTAATATGAAATTAACAATGTCAGAAACTATTTCACCATAGTACATTTCTCTTGGCTTAATCTGGACATAGTATTTTATTTGTTTTTAAGTGATATTTGTGTATTTTAAAGCTTTTACTTATCAACATTTTTAATTTGTAACTTGTAAGTGGATTCAGATTTTCTTCAGGGCACTGGGGAAGATACTGGTACTGTCCTTTCTTTGTTCCCAACTTAAATATATACAGATGTCCATCCTTCTTGTCAGCTGCTTTTCTTAAATATTATATTATTATTTAATTCCTATAAACTCTCATTTAGATCTTGGCTCTTCTCCTTGTAGGAGAATTTAGGCCATTGTAGGCCATTTTAAGAAAAGGGTTCATCCTTTCTTTTTCTATACCAATTTATGTACTGTGAATACAGCAGGACTTAGTAATGATGACTGAGAAACACACTATATGTTTTGCTTAAGATAGCTAAAAGGAAACATGAGGTTAGTAGGTAAAATATTTTTGTGGTCCTGGTTTAACTTTTAAGATTACTTAAAATCCTACTTTTCGTATTTTTTTATATAGAAATGCTTCCATCATTTCTTCAGAAAGTTGAAGTTGTCTCTGAAGCTTCTACAGAAACTTGTGCAGCTTTGAGTGATTGCCTTAATCTCTTCACTAAACAAGAAGGGGTAAGTAGTTTGGAATTGAATTTTTAAAATAATTGTTTGGCTGTCATGCACTTGATCATCTACTAAGTCTTTGTTTTCAAACTGCTCAAAACTGGGGGAAAAATTCTGTTAACAGAGGAAATGAAAGCTCATTTTCCACCAAAACTTATAACTTTTATTTTATCCTTAATTAAGCAGAATGATACTGAAAAACTTGTTTTTAAGTCTATGGAATTTACTGATATAGCTGTATTTAACAGGTATATTTAAATTGACCGACTGAGGGTTGTTGTGACATTTCAGTAAGAGGGATGTGTAAATATTCCAGAAGCAGAAGGTCTTTATATGAAGAATATATAATACTTTTAGAAAATCGAGTATTTACTTATGTAAAATGAACTCAGTGGATTAAACAGTTTTTGTGCTCCTTTCCCGTTGCTTTCTTCCCCTTCATCAATTTGCCATTTGCTTTTCCAAATATGGGTAAGAATTGTGTGCTTATCTATTAATAATTATTATTCTAAGAACTGAAAAGTTATTAAGATGTATTTTGGTTGCCTGAACTAGAATTTTTCTTGTTTGATGTTTTTCTTTTCCTCCATTTTCATAATTGTAATGTAAGCAGTACCAATAGGCTTTCTTTTCCATTTTACTAATTTCTATGTATACTATATATGTTTGATCTTCAGCTTTTTAGACTAAGATACCAAATTTCTTATTCTTATTACAATTTATTTGTACATTGTGGTTAGAGATTAGGTTTTGATAAAACTAGATGAAAATGGTTTTATAAATATTTCTCTAATATTTAAAGTCTAAAATTCCATTTTCCCATGATTAGAATGTAAACCTTGGCTTGGCTCCTGTTGCTCAAGCGGCTAAGGCGCCAGTCACATATACCTGAGCTGGTGGGTTCGAATCCAGCCTGGGTCCGCCAAACAACAATAATGGCTGGAACCAAAAAATAGCTGGGCGTTGTGGTGGGCGCCTGTAGTCCCAGCTACTTGGGAGGTAGAGGCAGGAGAATCACTTGAGCCCAGGAATTGGAGGTTGCTGTGAACTGTGATGCCACGACACTCTACCCCGGGTGACAGCTTGAGGCTCTGTCCCCCACCCCCCAAAAAAAGAATGTAAACTTGTGAATTTATAATAATGTTTTAAATGCCATGTTTACTATATGTACTACTAATTATACGTATAAACTTACTTGGAGAATAAGAAAAATATGGAAGTAGTAATGTGAATTCATTTAAAGCAAACTTACAGAAAGTTAACAGAATTATATTGATTATCATAAGTAAATGTAATTGTTCATTAAATATT
Organism: Perodicticus potto; assembly: GCA_963574655.1. Taxonomy (NCBI): domain Eukaryota; kingdom Metazoa; phylum Chordata; class Mammalia; order Primates; family Lorisidae; genus Perodicticus; species Perodicticus potto. The sequence continues at coordinate 5,973 of CAUYRH010178100.1, forward strand.
TTAAATGGTTGAGTTTTCTAATACTGTTTGAAGAAAGCTCTTCTCAGGATTTCTATTTTTGATGGTTTGCAGATTTCCTATGCTACTTTATTTAAATGAGGAATGATTTAGTGTTCTAAATAAATATGAATAGGATGGTTGCATTGTAGAACATCTTCGAAATTAATATGATATTTTGCAGAATTTGTGTAGTATTTATTTTAGGACGTTGTTAAATCAAATTTCACTTATCTTTTATGTGGTACCTGATACATTGATGGCTTTTTTCCTAGAGATGTAAGACAGAACACAAGATTAAAAGTGGCATGTTATGTTGATGTTGTGTTTAATTTCTGGAAGAGTCTACTGATTGTGATTTTTAAGGTATCTGCTTAAAAAAAGAGCCTAAACCTCTCTTTTTGTGAAAGTCTAGTTTTTCCAAGAGTATTTTCCTAAAGTTTAGACTAATTAATAACCTCTTAGCCTCTTAAATTTGTGAAGAGGATTAAATGGGATAACGTAAGCAAAATGCCTAGCACAGTGCTTGACACATAGTAAGCCTTGAATAAAAGTCAACAGTCAAATTAGAAATTCAAAATATTGATAAGTAAAAGCTGTAAAATACACAAGTAGAATCTTACATATAATTAACAAATGTAATCCCTCCTCTCAGGTGGAATCTTGTAGCTTTTGTGTCCTTAACATTGGGTTTATCTTATTTGGGGGGGGGGTAGTTAGTATTATTGAAAGAAAATTTATTTGACTATTCTTGGAATGATTTTGTTTTTTCCATCCTTAATTAAATGACAGTGGGTTACTTTTGTGAATTTTGATGCCTTCATATTTTGAATAAAGAAGACTATATAGAAAGTCCTTAGAAGCAGTCCTCTGAAAGTCTGATGGACCTATTTTAAATGTTTTTCTCTAACCAGCTGTGGGACAAGTTTCTATAAAATGAAAATACATAAACATATCAGAGTTGGGTGTGGGGAATCAAGACTCTGTACATAGAGGTATTAGCATACTCCCTGGGACACAGTATTCATTTAGTAACTGGCGTTTAATGTTTGAGACTTTTAGAGTATCTTTAAGATATTTTTCAGTGAAATATCAACTGTGAAATATCAACTCTATGAGACTCTTAAAGGAATCCATGAATTTCCTTCTCAGAAATGAAATTATAGACAGTAACAAGGTCCTCCCTCCCCGCCTTTTTTTGAGACAGAGTCTTACTTTGTCACCCTCGGTAGATAGAGTGCTATGGTGTCATAGCTCACAGAAACCTCAAATTCTTGGGCTAAAGCAACTCTCGTCTCAGCCTTCTGAGCAGCTGGGACTATAGGTACCCCCCATAATGCCCACCTATTTTTATTTATTTATTTTTTTGAGACAGAGTCTCAAGCTGTTGCCCTCGGTGGAGTGCTGTGGCGTCATAGCTCATAGCAACCTCTAACTCTTGCCTCAGTTTTTCAGTTTTTAGTAGAGATAGGGTTCTCACTTTTGCTCAGGCAGGTCTTAAACTCATGAGCTCAAGTGATCTGCCCGCCTTGGCCTCCCGGAGGACTAGGATTACAGGCTTGAGCCACCACGCCTGGTCTTGTCCCAAGATTTTCGAAAGATAGATTGTATCCCTAAAGTTAGTCTTTGAAATGCCTAAGAATTACAGTAGGAATTTTAATAGCTTAATTGAAGTCAGAGTGACGTAATTATGTGCTGTAATGCCTTATTTATCTGGCATTATAAATTACATTTCTGTTATCTGGATATTTTATTAAAAGAGCAACTCACTCAGACCTTAGTTTAACTCCTGACTCTGCTATTTAATCTTTGACTCAGTTTTTATATACAATATCCTCTTTAGATTAGTGACCAACCAAAACGGATTGTTTTGTAGAGAAAAAGAGATAATATTGCTTAAAACACCTGTGTAGTGTAGCACACAAAAAAGGATCTAACAGATGTGAGAGACCCCAGCTTCCATAGCAGCAAAACTGTTTTTATTCTAATCTTTTTTGATGGCAGTTATTCCAAATGTTACACATTTATTTCTTAACCTAAAATTTCTAAACTTTATGTTTCTTAGGTGTATCAGGGTCATTCTTTTGTATGTTAATAATTACTCTGGCCTTAATATAGAGATGGCTTCAAGAGATAATGTTTATATAACCTTTTTTTTTTTTTTTTTTTGAGAGAGTTTCAAGCTGTCACCCTGGGTAGAGTGCCATGGTGTCATAGCTCACAGCAACCTCCACTTCCTGGGCTCACGCAGTCCTCTTGCCTCAGTTTTTTTCTATTTTTAGTAGAGGCATGGGGCTTGCCTTTGCTCAGGCAGGTGGTGAACTTGTGAGCTCAAGCAATCCCAGAGTGCTAGGACTATAGGCCTGAGCCACTGTAGGTCCTATGACCATATATTTTTTCTGCTAAATGGCCTGGTCCTGCTAATGCTTTTTGAATTCTTGTTTACTTCTGGTAGGTTTTAAAAAATTATGGCCAAAAGTAGTGAGTTACACCTGTAATCCCAGCATTTTAGGAGGCTAAGGCAGGAGGATCACTTGAGGCAAAGAGTTTTGAGACCAGCCTGGACAACAAAACATAAGAAAAATCAGCCAGATGTAGTGGCACTCACCTGTAGTTCTAGTTGCCCTGGAGGATAAGGTGGGAGAATTATTTGGGCTCAGAAATTCAAGGCTACAGTGTACTGTGATTGCACCTCTGCATTCTAGCCCAGGCAACAATGCGAGACCCTGTTTGGAAAAAAAATTTACCGCCCTTGATTTTTAGATCAACTGAATGCCTTCTTCTAGCAGTGGGATACTGATCCTTTCTGATTTAGACTTTCTAATACCCTGTTTATTAAAAAAAAACACACAAAAAAACATATAACCAAACTCAGTAAAATGATATCTATAGTAAGAATGCGCTGGATGTGAGAAACTTGGGGGAAGGGAGGTGGGATTTACAGTCTTTGTGCCAGCCTTGGTTCCTGGGTTTTCATGCCTTCTGTCCCTGTGGTATCTGGGTATTTTTTTCGCTTGTTTGGAGATGCAATGATGTGACCTACATAATCGAGGTTTTCATATGACCTGTAAATAAATGAGGCATTATTGTAGGCAGATCTTATTTATAAATAAAACTGCTTACATTATTGAAAAACACCTCAAATATATAAAATAAGCTGTAAAGTTTGTGTTTTGTCCACTAAAGGTAAACCTACAAGATGTTTTAAGGGTGGTAGAGTTGGAAATAATAGAATGTTAGTGCTGTGTCTTTTCTGACCCTGGTTTGAAAGTTCCATTCAAAAGGCAAGGAACTGTTTTTCTGAATTATTTTTGTTTCTGTAGTTTTTCTCAGCAGAGAATGATCTCAGAAGTGGTTAAAATGTCACACAGAAGCCAGCATTGGTGCCTTCCTTGTTCTGTGTATCATTGGGCTCCCTTGATGTTAGTCAAACAGTTTTTCCAAATGAGGAACTTACCAATTTAAAGTTAATATAGGTTCACTTATAAAATATTTTATACGTTAAATCTCTGGACTGCTGAAGAGCTGTGATCCAGCTGTAGGCTTGGAATGATAGTCGTATGGAGTTTGTGGGGTTACAGAAGATTCATACTGTGCACTGGAATCATCTGAAAGGTTAGAATTTGGAATTCTGTACTGCTTCTCTGCACTAGAAGCGGATATCTTTAAAGAGAAATGTGTTTATGTGGACTTACTGCTTGACAAAGTCATGGTGTCTTACAGTCCTTTAGTCATTTCGTAACTCATCTCTTTCAATTCCTAATGTTTACAACAGCTCTTTCAGGCCTTGACCCCTCTCTGACCCTCTCATCTCTGCAGTTTCCTCATCGCTTTCTACCCTAAGCAAAATTCTGTTAAACATGATGTAGTCATTATATGTGCCTCAACTCCATCCCTCCCCTTCCCTCCAAGTTTTATCGGCATCTGCTCCCATCCTTTCTTCTTTCCTTTTGCTAGCGGCATCTGCCTTCTTCCATCCTGTTTCTTTGGGGACCTTGCTTCAAAAAATAGCTTCTCTTTTTGGAATTCTCTACTCCTTTATTTATAGCTTTTATCTATCTATCTATATCCTTTTCCAATTCCATTCTTGAAAATGTGGTATTTTCTGTTTCTACTTACTCATTTCTCAACTAGTTTACTGGAACTATTCTTGCCAATATCTCCTTATTGCTAAATCAGAGGACATTTTAAAATTGGCTTGCTTGTCCTTTACAGGACCTAGCATTTGATGATTTCCTGTTTTTTGGAATTCTCTGTGGCCTCCCTCTTCTGGCTTCTCTTTCCTTTATAGTAGCTGATTCTCAATCACCTTCTAAAACATCTTTTCTTCTGCCTTTGCCTTAAATATTAGTATTCCCTAGATTGCTGTGGGTGGCCTTCTCAACTCTTAGCATTCCCCTTGAGTGATCGCAGCCTACTCCTTTAACTAGAATTCAATGATGACTCAGATATCTCCACCTTAGACCTCTCCTGAACTCTGAACCAGTATATCCAGATGCCTTTACATATGTTTGTATCAGAAACATTTCAAAACCAATGCGTCTTGAGCTGAGTTATCCATTCAACTCGTAGAATTGCCACCTATTTGGTAAGTCAAACCAGGATTATGGGAGCTGTCTTTGGTTTGTCCTTCTTTTAACCAAGTCCTGTCAATTTTCCTTTTTATGTCTTGGTTTCCCATCTCCCTTTCCTTCCTCTCCCCCGATCCTAACACACAAATCTCCCATTGCTACTCTATTAGATGAAGTTACCAGGATGGCTCTGTTGGTTGACTGCTGCCAGTTCCTAATTCCATTCTCCACCCTTCAAAACTGGGTTAGGTATATCCCTCCTATTAATGAATTCCTTGCTATCATAGCACTTACCACATTGTGTCATTATATATTCACAAACTGGTGCTCCTTAAGGAAGCAGCCAGTATCCCAGTTATTTTGGTAGCATAGAACTTGGCATGTGGTAGATGATTAATAAATATTTCAATGAATAATGAATACACAAAGGAAAAATGCATGGTTTGGGATCAGACTAACGTATCTATATTCTGCCACTTCAACCTTGAGCAAATTAGTGTGTTTAAGAATTTCATTTCCAAATCTGAAATTAAGAATATAAATTTTATTTAATGTGAGGTGCCTCAGTACAGTGCCTGGCACATTTTAGGTGCCCAGTAAGTTGCCTTCTAAAACAAAGTAGCTTTAGGGTGGCGCCTGTGGCTCAAAGGAGTAGGGCCCCGGCCCCATATACTGGAGGTAGTGGGTCTGGGGCTGGCCTCTGCCAAAAACTGCAAACAAACGAACAAAAAACCCCAAAAAGTTGCTTTGGCTATTCTTTATTTTGCTACCTAGTGCTACTTTTGTAAACTGAATTCATTCTCTAATTTTTAAGGCCAAGGGAAATGGATTCTATAGTAGGAGCTGCCTGTTAGTGCCAAATGTGACTTCCCCAAATACAATAAAACATAGTTTTTAATATAAAATGATAATAATAAACCCTGACTTTTCAAAGATACCGCGAAACCTCACTGCATCAATTCCCTGTTTCCAAGTCTGGCCTTTTATGGTGTGTTACTTTCTATGCCTGTTGTGCAATTGCTTCGATTGGCTGCAATAGAACTTAGAAGTACCCCAGCACCTTTCATTAACGAAATGTTTAATTCTGTACATTGTTACTCGGGGCTCACTGAAGGTTTGAAACTTAATGTCAGAACAAAAAGTTGTATTTTTCTCCACTAGAACATTGTAGTTAACAACCAGAAGTTTCATTAACCTCAACATCCCAGTCAAGGATGGTATTTATGTGGTTGGTCTTCCTCACCTTTAAGCCTCCGTCTGCCCTTCCAGCCTGGCTAGAATAAGAAACCATCCATCGACAGTATTTCACATAAGTAGATTTCATGGTAGTAGGATTAATACCGTTGTTTTCCTTATTGCTAAAGCAGTGCCCCAACTCGGGTGTAAACAGTAAATGTGAAAACTGTGATTGAGTCTCCCTTGTGGAACCGTAAACCCGACCTTTTCTGCGCAGACCTGAGAGTCTCAGGCAAGACTAGGAAGAAAGGATTCCTTAGCTTTACTGAGTTTCCAAGGGCTGGCCGCTGAAAGTCGTCAGGGCCGGTGTCTCCGGGAGAGGGCTCGAGCACACAGCCCACTCTAGGACCTTGCAGGCTACCGGGCGCCAGGCTCAGAGGAGCACCGGGAGCAGTTTGCTGACTTCCCTGCTCCGAGGGGCCGTGCGGCAGCTCCCCGGGCTGGTCCTACCTGCGCCCCCGCCAGCCGGCGCCGCTGGGGGAGGGGAGGAGGGCCCGGGAAGCGGTGGCAGAGGGAGCCGCCCCCCGCAGGCCGCGCCGCGCCGCCCGCGCTCGCACTCTCCCCGGAGCCCTGGAGGGCGGGTCTGCGGCCGAGCGAGCGGCGGCCCGGAGCGCGGCGCGGGAGTGTTGGGCCGCGGGCGGGCGGGCGGGCGGGCGGCGCCTCTGCTGGACCTCGCTGGGGGAGGCGGGCGCTGCCGGCCGGCGGGAGCCAGGGGCGGGTCGCACGAAGGTGACTTCAGGAGACCTTGCGGGCCGCCCTGGGTCTCACCTCCGGGATCGGCCGGGCCGGAGGGGCGGAGGAGGAAGAGGCCGAGCGTGTCGGGGCTGGAGCCGGAGCCGGCAGCGGAGCGGGGGGTGGAGCGAGCCAGCCGGGGTCCGCGGGCCGGCCCA
>CAUYRH010178103.1:0-10896 GCA_963574655.1 Perodicticus potto
AAGACCGGGAGAGGAACGGAGAGAGCATCTCTCTCCCCACTTGAAATCTGTCCCTCTACCAGGAGCTTTGGTGTTTTCTGTATTCTTTTCTGTAAATCAATTCTGTCTTACCACGGAGGGGTGGGGGGTGGGAAAAATAATGTAATTAAGAATAATAAAATACATATATTTATTAAAAAAAAAAAAAAAAGAATAGACAAGACCTGGTGTTTACAGGTTAATATAATATAGCTGATTTCTGTCCTGCTGGTAGAACTAAGACCGTCCTACCAGATCCTGCCAGCTGCAGCCACACTGGGAGGTCTACACCGGCAGTCAGCGCTCCCAGTTCAACACCACAACCTGACCTTGCTTCGTGGAAATGGCATTGCCTTAAATAAATGCAACCAGAGGAGAGTGAGGAGGACCAGTGAAGAAGAACTAAGTGTATTTGTTAAAACTACGTGGCCAGTTCCTCTCCTGGGAATAACTTCCCCTTTGTCTGTATCGATCTCCAGAACACACAAGGATGAGAAGGGAGAGAGCAGTGAAAAACTGCAAGCACGTTCAGAGCGGTTAGTCTCCTCCCTGCCTGCCGGCAGATGAAGTGCTCATGCTTCCATGCTGGCACAGCTTTTCCTTGGGAGAGAAGTGGGGGAGATGGGTGGCTGGAGCCCCAAGCTGACCTCTCCTTCCCAGATCAGCCCCAAGACCTCCTGGCTCCGGACTCCTACAGAATACATGGCCCATGTATCCAGCTTGGAGTCCCCAGGGTCCTGGGGGCAGAGGGGATATCTGATGTTTCACACTCTTGTTTCTTCCTGGCTCCTCCTCCCCTGAAGGCTGGGGTGACAGTGGGGAAAGCACTTCCATGGGCAGCCCAAATTCCTCCCCTAGAGGGAGGAACAGCATGTGAACTTGGGCAAGTGAATGATGCTCTCAGAGCTCTGTTTTCTGCATCTGGAAAATGGAGGGAACACTTTTGAGGAGAATGGTGAGAATTAAGACAAATTCGATGCCATAGTAAAACGTACAGCTCAGTGCCTGCCGAAGATTAGCAGACAAGAGGCAGGAGTAGGGGGCAGAGTCAGGACCAGTGAGAGGACAGGAGGAAGGCCCTGGGGCACAGAGATGCTGCTGCACACCTGCCAGCCCCATCAACGTGCCAATGCTCTGCAGGGTCCAGACCGAGAGGGCACCACTGTGCACTGACAAAATGCTATTGCAGCATCAACACTGTGGAAGGAATCACAACAACTTGTGCTGGGGAGCGTCGCACCTGGAGAAAGACTGTAACTAACCCCCTCCAAATTCCCCCAGGCACCCACCAACGAATTCTCCCAGCCCTGGGAGGAAGAAGAGTCCGGCAGAAGGCAGACTTGGGTTAGAGCTCCAACTTTGACAGGTTTATGCCTTGTAACTTACCTAAATATCCCCAGAGACCACCCCAAAACTTAAGCCATGGGAAGGCTGGAGAGCACAGTAGCAGAAGCACAGGCCTCCAAGTCTGGATTCAAATCCCTGCCCCACCCTCACCTCTGCTGTGTGACCTAGGGCAAGTGGCTCAACCTCTCTGACTCTTACCTTCTCTCCCACACATTGTTGACATGTGAGAGAGATGAGACAATAGCTGCAGGTGTCCAGCCCGAGCAGGAGGCACCCCGGGCAGAGCTCTTTCCTGTGACCCTGTTTCCCCTTTGCATTCCATGCTTTGCATCAGCTCCTCAGCAGAGCCATTTTTAGGTCTCCCAGAGCCAGAGCACCACCGTCAAGGGAGATGGAGGAAGGATTCATATCCTCCTCCAGCCATAAAGCACCGGTAGCCTGTCAGGAGCTGGGGAGCGAGGCTGGGCCCCCGACAGCGGCCGTTACTCATGGCTCTGCCTGAAGATGCCAGCAACTGCCAGGGGATGCAGGGGGCAGCATCCAGCCACCTGGACGAGTCAGGGAAAGAGGAACAAGGGCCTTACGCATGTCACTCAGGCTGAGCAAGCAGGCAGGGGCTGCACAGGGAGCCTTTAATGAGCATCTCCCCTTAGAAATGCTGACAGGAGCTGGACATGAAACTCATCTCCGCCAAAACACTCTCATCCCCAGGATCCCAGTGGGCAGATGAAACTGGCTGCAGACACTGGTTTCTGTGAGGAGCTCAGCACAGAGCAAGCAGCCTGGAGGCCTGCAGGTGCACAGGGAGTCACTGGGCCAGGACACTGCTACCAGCTGGGATGCCTGCCCCTGTGGGCCATACAATGCTAACCTCCAGGCTGGGCTGCCCTCCAAAAACAGAAGGAGAAATCTAGTCACAGCAGGAAGCTGCCTGAGCTGTGGAAAACCCAACTCCCAAACCAGCCAGGCTGGGAGGGAGCCGCCTACCTCACTCTCGTCACCACCTAGGGGCCTGGAGACTAGCCCTTCCATGCTCCCAGCAACACCAGCGACTCAGTGGGGCCAGAACAATCTCCCCTTGGCCAAAGCTCTCCTTTCCCACTCTCAGCAAACTCAGCACCACCACCCCTCACTGCCTGCTATGTCCGCCCTGCTGCCACTGCCCACTGTCCCAGCCCTGTCTCCCCTACATCAGGCCTCCCTGGCCTTTATCCCCTTGTCTGTCACCTGGGCCAGTGCCGTGGAGTGAGCTGGAGATTCCCCCAAGCTCTGCATTCTGTACTGAGCAGGAGGAATCTCAAAACTTCCACCAAGTAGTGAGGCCAGAAGCAAGGGACACATGTCCCTGCAGGGGCCAGAGAAGTGAGAGCCCCTGGGACCCCCGGAGAAGGCATGAGAGGCCAGGAACATCATGGAGAGTAGGAGGCAGAGGAGTCACCGAGGGACTCGGGTCCTCTTCACACATCCCCAGCACTGTGCAGACAGAGGGGTCCTCCTGGCGCATCTCCCTCTCAGCAGGGGGCAGGGGGCACACTTACTCCGGAAGGCAGCTCAGGGCGTGGGGTCTGTCCCGACACTGGGCAGGGTCCTGGCTCTGACCCTGCTGGCTCTGTGGCTGAGATGGCTTTCTATGCCTCAGTTTACCTAGCTTCAAAGATAGGAGGGCCTATCCCTATGGCAAAGGGAGGACCTGAGAGTCTGTGCCAACTCCTACAAGGAAAATGACCCTTTCTATGGATACAGTGCTCTATTTTCACTACTTCAGCTTATTGAAGCTTCATGACAATGTCATGAAATGGGCAGGCCTCATCCTATTTCTCAGAATAGGACTCAGGCTCAGAGGTCCCTGGTGGTTGCTCAATGCCACCCAGTGGCTGAAGCATATCGGGCAATCTGGGCAGATACAGTGTTACCACTCCCTTGGTCTTGGGTCTGGAGGAGTAGCAGGTAGGAAGGCTGAGGACACAGAACCCTATTCTGGAATCTGCTCTTCCTTCCACGAGTGTTGATTCTCGCCCTCTGCTTCAAAGACAAAGCTCAGGAGCCCCCACCTGCTCTGCCATGAGGCAGATCCTCATCCTGCCCCCATACTCTGCCCAGAAAGGTATTTCAAGTCCACTTCCAAATGAGAACCTCTGATCAGAACCCTGAGGCCCAGCCTAGTAGGCCCCCAGCCCAGCAGGCCCCACACTCTGGCTGCTCCTGCGGGAAAAGAAAGCCTGCACACCACGACGGGCCATAGCTAACCCAAGGAAACAGGAACAAAAGCTGCAGAGCTATCCACTTCACCTCCAAGCCCCATGTTCTCCAAAGTAGCCAGGGACAACCTTCCTGAACACAGAGCAGCCACCACTGGCCCCTGGCAGCCAGGCCAACAACGAGGCCTCTAGATGTTTAAGATACCACTGGATTACTCATAGTAAGTGGAAGCAACTGATGAATGGGTGAACAGAGGAGGTGGCATATCCATAGGATAGAGTATTATCTGCTAATAAAAAGGAATAAAGAGCTGATGCGTGCTACAACACGGAGGAACTTTGAAAACACCTTGCTAAGTGAAAGCAGCCAGTCCCCAGAGGCCACATATTGTATCATTTTAGTTATACAACATGTCCAGAACAAGCCATGTACACAGCTCCAAAGCAGTGGCTGCCCAGAGCTGGATGGGGCATAAAGAGCGAAGGTCAGTGGGTGTAGGGTTTCTCCTGGGACAAAGGTGTTCTCAAATCAGATCATGGTCATGGTAACCCTGAGAATACAATAAAACCACTGATCTGCACATTTTTATACGGTACATACTACGGTATGTTAATTATATCTCAATAAAACTGTTTTAAAAAGATGTTGGAATCCCCCAACTTTATCTTCGTTTTTGGAGAGGGACAAGGAGAAGGCCAAGATCTCTGAAATAACATTAAGCATTCTCAATGTTATTGATGACAAGGCCACACAAGGACAGTGACATCCTCTGTGCTTATTAGTGTGTATTTGTCTACAGACAGGTTACAGCCTGAATCTGCCTCTAATCATTGTATTTATCATTTATTGCATCCTAGTTCTATAGTGAGCATTTTATTTGTATTCCTCTTTTTATTCCTCACAATAGCCCTATAAAGAAAATGCTTTTATTATCTTCATTCTACAAATGGGGAAATGAAGTCTCTAAGAGCTTAAATGTAATACCTGACGGAGGATGCGCAGACCGTGGTGCTGGGATTTAAACCCAGGCAATCTGTCTCACGGCCTTCCCCTCTTAACTCTGACCCTGGGAGCATTTGTTTATGGCAACCCAAGATTGCAACCACACCCCCACCCCGAGCAGCAGGGCCCGAGCCTCCTGGGGACTTGACACCCAGGAGTAAAAGCTGAACTCCCAATAGGAAGATGTCTTTTTCTTCCGGAGAGGCCTTAGGCACTAGCAAGATGGATTTCCTGTTAAATGACTGTCCACTGTTGTGTGTGACAGCGCTTTGGTTTTATCTAATCCCGCTCAGTTCACGTTATCGCTATCATTTGTCTCCCCCTTCCCGATGGGGTGATGAACTGTCGTGCTCAGCTAGAAACAGGCACTGAGAAAGAGAAGACAGAAACACGTCAAGGCTGGCCAGACCCCAGGAAAGGAGGAAGACAGCTTCATCCATCAGCGCAAAGCCACAATTCTTTCTGGGTCCACTGACACCTCCCCTCTGAGTCTCATAAAGTATCCTCCAAGCACGTCTGGGAGAACAGAGATGAAGTAGAAGCCACCACTGGACTAATGTCCCAGGAAGCGTGCCTCCCCAAGGCAGGACATAGGAGGCCTTCTTCCTAGGTCGACCTGGACTGTCCCACCATCCTAAATTCCATCGGGATCCAGCACTTATCCAGCTTCCTAAAAGGAACCTATAAACAAACCTAGGAGACCAGCTTGGGGACCATTTAGATGCCAACATTCCTCTAGAAGGAACCTAGAAATGGCAACATTATCCAGGTTTTGCCCAGGCCGTCCTATCCTCAGGAAAGAGATGCTAGAGACTCCTGGCATGCCCCTGACCTGAGGACCACCTCCTTCCACCTGCCCATTTTACACCCAACTCAAACAAGGAGGCTTGCAGTTAGCCTCCCAAGCCCTGTGACTCATCCATTTTCTGCCAGCCTGAAAAAGGCTCAGCAGCAATTTATCAGTGTGCCGGAGGGAAGGCAGCTGACAGCCACGAGCCAGCGCAGCCGAAACAAACAAGGGCAACGCTGGGAACTGTACTTCTCATTTTAAGGTGAAATCCCACCTCCTGAAGCCTGATTTTTTTTTTTAGGTCCATCCAAAGTCTAGCTTGTAACCAAATGCCCATATTGTTGCGTTCCAAGGATGATCCAACCCAAATCTTTTGTCCAATTACAGAAAGAAAAATTTGGAAGTTTGAGTAATTTGATGTTAAAGGCATGCAGAGAGGCTGGCCCTGCTCAGGCATGGGCACTGTGCTTGCAGGAGCAGTAAGTGCCAACTGTCTTTATTAGCACAGAGACTCCAGGACCTCCTGGGACTTGGAAAAAGAGAAAATAGAACCAGGATCCATCGAGAATGAGTCTGAGTTCTCCCTGGACTTGACCTTTTCAGCTATTTCTTGAACAAGGTCCAGAGGACATCAGAGCATCCAGAGGATAACAGATAGCCAGTGACTGTAAGGAGAGCAATTAGAATCTGAGATCAAGGGTGGACAGAGGAGCTTCATTCAGAAACTGGTGTCTAATGACATTGTCTCCTTCACTGCAGCTGTTCCAGCTCTTCTTGGCTCACCCAGCCAGACCCGAGGTGGCTAGGGCTCTGTGGGTTCTGGCCCTATGTCTCTAGCCTGCCTTTCCTGCACTGCCACCTTACCTGGCTCACCTGGTTTCTGTCCCTTGTTTCCAGGTGCTCCTGGGCCCTCTTCCTGTCTGAGCCTCCTCCCTCTCACCCCCGCACCTCTGAATTCTGACAGCTCTCTGCTCATTTAGACTCTGCAGCTAGGCCCTGGGCTCTGGGGCAGGACTAACTGCAGAACTGGTAGGGCCCAGTGCAGAATGAAAATGCAGGTTCCTCATTCAAAAGTCATTAGGGAATTGCAAGATGGCAACAGCAGAGCACGAAGCCAAGAAGAGACCCCTCTGCAGCCGTGTGGTTACACAACCAGGACACGGCCTGGAGATGCTAACTTAGCAACCGCCAGTGGAGATGGCACCCGGGGGACAGTGAGGCTGCAAGGTGGGGCCCACACACATGTGGGAGAAAGGAGAAGGGTGATGGGAGGGGCCGGGAAGGGAGGTGTGGGGGGACACGTGAAGAACAGAGAACTCGGGCCAGGGAGGAGCCTTTCAGGAAGGTGCGACACCTATGGCCTCTGCTGTAGTCCACTTCTTCCCTCCCTTCCAGACAATGCCCTCCACTGTGTTTATTTACCAACATACACAGAAGTATCTACATTAATTTTTTTCTTCTTTCTTTTCTTCTTGTTCCCTTCCTCTTTCATTCTCACTTTCGGGGGGTCTCCTGGGCTCTCCTCTCTTCATCCTCTTTCTGCCCTGCATCTTTCCTGCTCTCATTTCCTTTCTGTTTCATAGCCCCGTACTCTAGCTTGCTTGGAAAACTCTGCCTCCTCTGCCTAAGCCTCTCTGGACTTACAGCCTGGCAGCCTGGAACTCCTGGAGCTGAAGGAGACCCAGAGGACGTTCAGTTCCACTACAAACCTGACTCACTCCTCCTTCCTACAGGAGCCCTCATCTCAGTGGACAGGGACTAAATGACCTCTCCTGCAGCCCACTAGACAGGCTGAGAGTGAAGGGGAGCTTTGCGGACCATGAAGAGATGAGCCAGATGGTGTGGTGCAGGCCTCCAGACAAGGCAAGAGTGACAAAAGCTATGCAGACCAGGACATCATGCAGAGGTGGGCCAGATGGGGTGATGTGGGCCTCCAGACTCTAAGCCCAGGGCTCCCTGCATGACCACACATGGCCTCTCTGCCCTGCTCTGGGCTTGCTAATTGTCTGGCTGCGCTTTATTTGAGCCCTATGTTCTCTGCACATGATAAATTGGCTTTTGCTCTCAAACAGCTGAATGCTGGATATATGGAAGAAGATGCTGATAAGAAAAGTGCCAAAGTTCAAGGGCAACAGCAGGAACCACAGGCACCAGCAATCTTTGCAGGTAAAACCCTCCCCTCATTGCTTGAGTGACACAGCAAGTGCACAAGGGCTCCCTGGAATCTGGAACCCAACAGCCCTGGCTCCTACACTAACTAGCTCTGTGATTTGGGGCAAGATATGGACCTGCTCGATGCACAAGGCCCTTGTCTGCAAAACGGGAACATTGACAAGACTCACTCCATGAGGCTTGGATGAGGTTTAGATGACATAATTAAATAAATAACTGTGTCCTGGGCTGGTTACATGCACTCAAAACATGTCAGTTATAAATATGGGACTTAAATATACATAAACATTCACTACATACCAGCAACGTGCAGGTACTATTCTGGGCACAGGAGATTGAGTGGCCAGTGAAACAACAAAGACTTTGGCCCTGTGGAAATTGCACTCCAATGGAGGAAACAAACAAGAGAGTAGATAGGTGTCTCTACTACTCCACTATGAAGAAAGATAAATTTGGGGATACAAAGGCAAGGGGGAGTGGCTTCTGGGGTAGAAGAGGGAAACAACCCGACAAGGATCCACCGGTGCCAATGTGCCTGGGATGGGGAGTGAAGGAAAGAAGGGGAGAGATGAGGTCAGAGAGGGAGGGAGGGAGGAGCCAGCTCCTGTGTGGCCTTGGAGGCCTTGGGGAGAACTGTGCATTTTATTCTAAGGGTAATAAACAGCCACTGGAGGGGTGCAAGCTGGTGTTTGGTCTGCATTGACCTTTTAAGGTAGCATTGACCTCTGGGGGCAGAAGACCAGAAGGATAGCAGTTAGAGACCACTGGACAGTCTGGGGTAGAGATAACAGTGACTTTGTTAAGTGGGGGGACAGAACTCCCCTTCCCATTGCCACACAGGTCCTCTGCTTTAGTCTGGGCTGGGCGCCTATCTATCTGTACAGTATTTAGGCTCTGAGCTCTCAGCACATAATACATGTAACAATCCACTGAGTTTTCACTGCCAACAGCTGCCTGTGAGCTGGAGAACTGAAAGAGGTAAACGTGAATAAGAAATGACCCCACGGTGCAGGGGCAATAGGAAATGCAGGACTAGAGCTCACTGTCCAGACCAAAGGTGATTTTCAGCAGATTGTACTGAGCCAAACACACAGCCAGCTGGGTCAGCTTCATGACCTTGGAAAAGTCATTTGTATCCCAGGCGCCAGTCTCCTCGTCTGTAAAATGGAGCTAACAAGGAACAGCTGCTGTGATGCTGTGAGCATTAGTGACAGACAGCATGTATGCAGAACTGGGCACACAACAGGGGGTCCACTGTCCTTGTGCATCTTTTGGGGTTGTTTGGCTTAAACCTACCAACAGTTTTTATTTCCCACATCCCTGGGCAAGGTCAGTATTCTGCTGACCTAGCCTGGGCTTGGTTCATCAGGGCTGGGCTCACTCACGCTGTCTCTGGTTAGTGTACAGGCTCACGTGGGGCTCATTGGTCCAGGACGGCCTCAGCTGAGAAGACTAAGATGTGGTCTTTCATCCTGCAGAAGGCTACCCTATACTTGTTCTTAGGTGGTGGCAGAGGTGAGTGGGGGAGAGAGAGAAAGATGCACGCGAGCCCTTTGGAAACCCAGACGCAGAATTAACATATTGTTACTTTGATAATATTCAATCATCCAAAGGAAATCAGCCAAAAGACAAACCAGACTCTCTTGACTAGATTGCAAAGGGTATGGATACAGGGAAGGATGGGAAAGTGGGGCCACGTTGAAATAAATCTACAGCAAGTCTATGCCCATGAATCTTTTACATGCCAATGTGTCTCTGTGAGCCTCCACACACCTATAAGCTGCTCCTAAGAGGTTTGTTGATTGATCTGCAAACAATCAAAAACAATCTCCAAGTCCTGGAAGCCGGTTCTGAAAAGTGTGTCTTGACTGATGCAGAATGTATGTCACAGTTGGATATCACGCGTTTCCGAGAAATGGACAGGAACGCCAGGAACAGGTTTGGCTGGCCCGTGCCCAGCCCCGAGACTGACAGCCTGTTTACAAGAGCTATTAGGGGATGCTGCTCCTCATATGCTTATGGGATGATTTACTCCACTAGGGCTGCTTTTTTTCCTTTCACTGCTGAATTGATTATTGAATCACACATGTTCTGTTTGAATAACAGGATTTCAAGGCAGGTAAACATTTCAAAGCCCATAGTAAAAAGACCCTTCCCCCACCCTGAGCTTTGCAGCTCTGGCAGGTTCTACAGACGCATTCATGAGCTAGATAGAAAGAGAAATCTTCCTAAAGCACCCTACAAACAACTCCGACAGCCATGGGTCCCACAAGAGCAGAGACTGCATTTGGTTGCCTAGCAGGGAATTCCCCAAGCACAGAGCATGACACTCACTTCAATAAATACTCCTTTGAATGAATGAATCCACCAATACATCTACCTGGCCAGAAGTTATTTTTAACTCTAGCAGTCCCAGGTGACCCACAGACCTGGAAACCACTGTGTATGAAGAACAGCTGGAAGAACTGGAGAATGTTAAATGGGAAGGAGACAAGGACACCCCACTGCCGCCTGTGCTCAGAGAGCTGTCCTGCTCAAGCCTCCTCCCCTCTACTGAGCACCCACCAAGCTCCATGCTGTGTGATCCTTCTAACAAGCCTTCAAGGTCTACTTTATTACTCACATGTCCTGTATGAAGAAACTGAGAAGTTCAGTGACTGATCATGCAGGTCTTAAGTGCCAGGCAAGGATGTCCATCCACAGCTGCACACTTTAGAACCAACTTCGTTCCTGTGAATACCCTGTCTCCTTTCCTCCCCAAGCTCACCATCCTCTGGAGGTCCCTTTCTGTAAGATGCCCAGCAATCAGCAAACAGTACCAAGGGACTGGTCCTACACAAATGACCACTGTAGGATGATGTCACCAACATATCTCTGTGATGAGCCCTGCTGCAGATTCAAGAGGTGCCATTTGGGGGGGTTGTATACATATACATATACTTACACACACACACACACATACATATCTATATAGTGGCCTCAAGAAACTCATAATCTATTTGAGAAAATTGGAAACTATGAGTAATGCAATAACACTATCTTACTGATGTAGACAGTAAGAACAAAAGGTAAGGAATTACATGATTTGTCACCCAAACTGGAACACTTTTAAGAATGAAGAAAGGGCTCAGCGCCTGTGGCTCAATGGGCTAAGGTGCCAGCCACATACACCTGAGCTGAATCCAGCCCGGGCCCACCAAATAACAATGATGGCTGCAACCAAAAAAAAAAAAATGGCCGGGCGTTGTGGTGGGCGCCTGTAGTCCCAGCTACTTGGGAGGCAGAGGCAGGAGACTCGCTTGAGCCCAGGAATTGGAGGTTGCTGTGAGCTGTGATGCCACAGCACTCTGTCCTGGGTGACAGCTTGA
>CAUYRH010178104.1:0-12403 GCA_963574655.1 Perodicticus potto
TTCTAAACATGGTTAAAATTATAATAACAGGATTGTCACTGAATTTGGATTACAGTCTGCAACAATTAAAACATCATTTTATCATAAAATGAATTTTATATCTGGAGTTGAATAATTTATAAGAATTTCTCTATGATATTATAAAAGTGATAATAGTTTTAAAATATTGTTTGCCATTTTAAAACATGTTATCTGATGGACCATTAATTAACATGGGTCATTAGCCAGGATATCATTTACCTTATCTAGCCTGGTATTTGACAAGATTTCTCATGCTATTATTATGAGAAAGATGAAGGAATGTAGGATGGATAAAAATACAGTTCAATTAAATTTATTGTGGATGAGCAGCAAGATCTAAACAATATCCATTCCTGAATTGGTCATAGTGAAGAGAGATCTCTGATGGTTTGTCCCACCCACCCTGTTTTACCAATGGACTTGATTAATACATGGACAGAATGCATATTGGTTTGCAGACTACATAAATTAAAATATATTTAAAGAAAACAATAGGTTTTGAACGATTTTGATAATGCTTAAAATAATTATTAATCAAGATTTTAAAAATGTAGTTATTCTTGGGGGTATATCCATCTTGATATTTGGGATAGGGAGTTGACAACATGGCTTCAATTTCAATGTAAGCCTCAAGTAGAACCATATCCAATTACCCATTTTCACACACTGCTCCCTTTGAGAACTTGTGAACTTGGACAAGTACTTAACTCCATCAATGGTGTCTATACAATGGGGAAAAATATTCTGGCCTTATAGGATTTTTAGAAGAATGGAATAAGTAGTGTTTATAACAATCAATCATTGATATACTGTAGTAACTGCTATAATACAAAAAATAAATCTAAACACAACCACATGTATTTAATAGTCAAATTCAAAGGAGGTAATAGTATATGGTGGCCTAAATGCATCCAGAGACTCATGCCCGGTTCTAAACAACACATTTCAGAAGGAATCCTGGCAATCATCCAGAGAAAATCTAAAGAAGTTTATTTATATAAAGAACTTTAAAGGTGGATATTTTTGTCTTGAAAGAAAAGCCTGAATAGATAGGATAGCTGTCTCCAAATATTTTGAAGTACTATATTATGGAGGAAGTAATATTTTTAGTCAGTGTTACTCCAAGAGGCAGAAGAAAGACCAATAGCTGGAGGTTTTCAGAAAATATACTTAAATTTATAATCTGAGGACCCCCTCAACAATGACATCTCTACCAATGAAGCAGACTACTTCCACAAGCATCATGCTCCCCATCTCTAAAATATCAGGGAAATTGTAAGTCAAATTTGCTATAAATCTGGGAAGGTATTTTTAGATGTGTTGTATCACTTAACACCTCTCATTTAACCCCACGAGTCATGAACTATCATTATCATCCCCATTTTTCAGATAACAGGCTATATTTGACTTGCCCCAAACCACACTGACAATAAATGTCAGATCCATAGACTCAGAGTCCAAAATACATACTTATTTCAGTCATAAATTTGACTGGGTAATTCATAAACTGAGTGTGAGTTTATGACAAAAGACAGCTACAGTATCTTAAGGATCATGTATTAGTTATCAATACAGTTAAGTTTTCAGGCCACATCCAGTCTGATTCCATTCTAATCCACAAATAGTTCTCCCTTGAAATATGCTATATGCCAGGCCTGGAACATTCATTATTTCCTTTGATTTGTACAGCAATACTGTGAGGCAAAAAAGCAGGTATATTTTGTGCTCTATATATTGGCGAACCAAAATTGAGAGGAGCTAAGTGATTTAGCCAAGGTCACAGAGCCAGATAATGACAAAGTGAGAGACAAAAACTTAGACTTCTGACTGTACATACTGTGCTTTCCACTACACCAGGCATTGTGAAATTAATTAAAGATGTGCATAATAGACTAGGATGTGTGGGTATAGATGATTGCTGAAAAAAAAACTATGAAGCCACTGATGCCCTCACCTAAATTATTGTTTTGTCAATAAATTCTTTATATGCAATATATTTGGCAGAATTAAAGATTTATAAAAGTAGGAGATAATATTTTAATTAAATAGAAAGCTACATAAATGTTTCTTTAAATTTTATTAGATAACACAATGTATCTAAATAACATATTCAGTATTTCACATCTCTTGTAGTCAGGCAACGCTTCCTAATTTATGACCCAAATTCCTGCTGCTCCAGTTTCCACCATGTTCCCTCATGTCCTGCCCTCTATGGAAAAAGAAACAAACACAAAAGCTTCTTGTACATTTCCTTTCATCTGTATAATCATCACTGAATTATTGAAAGAAAGCTTCACTATGCTAAATCTTGGTTTCATATTCTGACATTGTCACCTATTCTGCTTAGATCTCTCTTTATAACAAAAATACCTTTATTTACTCTGTTCTTGCATTACCTGAAAGACAAGGTCATATGAACCAAATAGTTGCTTACTTGTGTACCTTCTTTTCTCAAGATTATCACAAACTAGTAATCATGTTGAAATAACTTCAGCTTCCCTGTGTGATTGTAGATATTTGAGTAATGAGTATTTAGTAACAACCTTTATTAAAATTGAAAACTCGCAAAGAGTTAACCTTCACTTCCTGTAGTCTCAACTGCAAATGCCCAAAATAAACTTTCTAGAACTATAGTTCTATTGTCATGACTGTATAATAAATTACCCCAAAGCATGATAGAGTAAAACAACCATTTTTATGCTTAAAGATTCTATGAGTCAGGAATTTAGATAGGGCACAAGATGGAAAGCTTGCCCCCATCCTATAATGTAGAGCTGGAAGATCCAAAAGTTGGGGGATGGTCTCATCTGTAGAGCTGAAGATCCCAAAGTTGGGGGCTCATTTACTCAAAGAGTTAGTGTTTGATGCTATTGGCTGGGAGCCTTGGAGCTTTCCATATAGGCTGCCAACATGATCTCTCCACATGTGCCAGTTTGGGCTTTCTCACGGCATGGAAGCTGGGCTCCAAGGGTAAAATATCCCCAAAGTGGGGGAAACCAGAGTAAACTGTGGTAAATTGTAAACTTCCAACCTTGGAAGGCACACATTACATGCTCTGTTGGTGGGAGCAGTCATCAGACCCTGGCCAGATTCAGACACAGAATGCTTACTTTTTTCACTTATTTAGTAACAGTTAAAGAAGTGAAGATGGAAAATATGTTTATATAAGTGAAGCCATATTTTGAAAATTTAATCTGCCACAATAAACTCACTAGCCATACATTTCACATGCAATATACATTAATATCTATAACAAGAATGCCTCATTATAGTAATGGAGACAGGATCAAGTTCTGGAATTTCATCATCTAGATGTGGTCCAAGTGTGACTGAAGATCTTCAAGTGTGGTTCCCTGAGTCCAGATCCTCTAGAACATTCTCTCAGTTCAAGATCTTGTATGCTAAAAACACACTATCAACCCCCTACGTGCCCAATGCAAATGGTTGAACAAGTAAAGGGTAACCACCATAGACACTACTGCTAAAAAAATGGAGGATACTGGAGGAACATAGGTGTCACTGGAGTCACTGGTCTATGACAATTCTGAAATCCAGCCAGGGAACTGTTGCTTAATTGGGACAATTCTTTAATTGGGGTTCAGTTCTACTGCCTGGAAAGGACTTTTTGGCTCCACCTCCTGGGTCCCTGGTCACAACATCTGAATCATTCTTTCTTTTCTGTAAAAAAGTAGCCCATGCTTGCAGCTTGGGAGTTACTGCACCTCGATTCCTACATGTAGATATTAGGGTATCAAATGACCTCTTTTCATTTTGTACTTTCTCCATTCCTTTCAGTACAATATGATATAGTTCCTTTAAAATCTTTGTAGATGCTTATGAATAAATTAGGATCTACTCAAACAAAAGCCAGGCCCAGAAATCTCTGCAAGATAAGCCCTTCTATACCTTACATAGAAACGATGCACAAAACATTCTTAGAATATTAGTTATAGGCTCGATGCCCATAGCACAGTGGTTATGGCACCAGCCACATACACAGAGGGTGGCAGGTTCAAACCCAGCCAGGACCAACTAAACAGCTGCAACAAAAAAATAGCTGGGCATTGTGGTGGGCACATGTAATGCCAGCTACTTGGGAGGCTGAGGCAAGAGAATTGCTTAAGCTCAAGAGTTGCTGTGAGCTGTGATGCCACAGCATTCTACCGAGGGCAACATAGTGAGACTCTGTCTCTCTCTCTCTCTCTCTCTCTCTCTCTCTCTCTCTCTCTCTCTATATATATATATATATATATATATATATATATATATATATATATATTATATTGCTTACCTGAGAGGATGAATATTCCTCTTACTTTTCCTTAAGGTCTCACTGGCAGCTTTACTGAGGGCCATCACATTTCTGTTAACAATTTCTTCATACCTCTTCCAAGTATCTGCCTACTTCATTGTCCCAAATCCAATCTCATATTTTAGATTTTCTTCATGGCAACACCCCACCTCCAGGTGATAAGCAGCATTGTGATTATTTAGGCACAATAGAAATAACTCCAAAATGTAGTGATGTAAAACAATCATTTATTATGCTCATCAATTCTGCAGGTGAAGAATTTAGTTAGGAATCTCATGGACATTTCTTTCCCAGCATACCATAGTTTGGATATTTGACACTTCAAATCTCATGTTGAAATGTGGTGCCCAGCGTTGGCATTAAGGCCTGGTGGGCCGTGTGTTTGGACGGTGGTGGTGGGTCCCTCATCGATGACATGGTGCCATCCTTATGGGAATGAGTGTATTTTAATTCTCTGTTCCTGTGACAACTGGTTGTTGGAAAGAACCTGGCATGCCTCTCCATTCCTCCTCTCCCATGTGATCTGTATACACACACTCCCCTTCCCATTCTGCCTTGAAAAGAAGCAGCCCAAGGCCCTCATCAGAGGCAGACACAGGCACCATGCTTCTAGTACAGCCTACAGAAGTGTGTGAGTCAAATAAAACTTATATATATATATATATATTACCTTCCCTTGGGTATTCCTTTATAATAACAGAAACTAAGGTGTAGGAGACACCTGAAAAGAAACATCTTGGTAATAAGGGCTTGGGGAAGGGATTTAACATCATTGGCTCTTGTTAGTGAGATACAGGAGAGCATGAAAGTATGAACATCATTGGTTTGCGGTCTCCACACCTGTGGTGCAGATGGCCACTGGATTACTTCTATAAATAGCCTCAGGCAGAGTTAGCTGGGGTTCCTCCTTTGGTTCTGCTTTTTGATTGGAGGATGCCTGATCAGAGCTCCCCTACCAAGACTGCTGCTTAGATTGCAGCTGAGATGCTCGCTCCTACAAATAATGACTGTGACTTCTAAGGGGCTTCCGCACCTGAGTCTTGAAAGAGACCTACCCCAGTAAGCTGGCGCAGCAGCCCGCGTCCAGACAGTTGAGTGGGCTGGGACCAGAGACACGGACATCCAGGGTCCCGACACTAAGGCACAGTTTCTCACATGATTGCAGTTAGATGTTGGCTGGGTCTGCAGTCACCAGAAAGCTCTTCTGAAACTGGAATATCCACTTCTGAGATATCTCAATAACACTTCCAGTAATTTGGCACTAACAATTGGGGAATGGGTCCAGTTATTCTCTACAGGGGTCTACTTGGGTGTTAGCACAGCATGGCAACTGACTTCCCCAGAGCCAGGGATCCAAGAGGCCACATCAGAAGCTAAAATTATTTAATTTTATTATCTAGCATTGAAAAAAGCATCATCACTTCTTCCATATTCTATTAGACATACTAAACCTGCCCTGATTCAGTGTGGGAAGGTACTACACAAAGGCCTAAATGCCAGGAAGGATGGATCATTGACAATCCTCTTAAAGGTTGGCTACCACAAATTACAAGTGACAAATAAATATTACATGTGATCCTCTACCCCCTTTAACAAATTCAGACATATTTTCAGATTATTTGCATCAGTCAATATTCTATCTCCATCCCTCCCTTCCCCCACTTATCCTGGGCTCTATTTGCTGACTCATAATCTTATCCTATATACTTGTCTTCTCAAGTCTACTCAATCTGATCTTATGACTAATATTGACATGTACCTAGAATTTAGAATGATTGTTCTGAACCAGTGCTTCTCAATATAAATATCAAATATCTAGTTAAATTGATTCAATAGTTCTGGGTCAAGGCTGAGATTCTCAATTTCTAAAAAGTACCCAGGTGATTATGATTTTTCTTGTCCCAGACCACATTTTGTGTAGTTAGGTTCTAGATCAGTGGTTCTCTACTTTTGTGGTTTTCTGGAATCACTCATGGGGGGTTAAAAAATACTGATGTCTAGAGTCCCATCTCTAGAGATCCTAATTTAATTGTTCTGTAGTAAACCTCAGGCATCAGGATTTCACAAATCTTCCCAGATGACTATAGCATGGAAGCAAGTCCTAAAACCTCTACTCCAAACTAAAACTAAGTCAGAAAGTTCACAAGAATGTCTGTCAGTAAGAGTTCCCAGAAACCAGGAGCTCATTGTGACAATGTGTTCTAAAAGGCTGAAAATCTCTGCCCAGGAAAACTCAAGTCTTCTGAGATGAACTCTATTCATATTTTCAAGGAAACAGTAGAGCTAAGTCAATAGAATGTAAGTGCTGTTGTTCTAGTCAACATCCACTCGTGACTTGCCTTGTCTGTATCCTGTGCCTTGCCAGAGGACATCATTTTAAGGCTTTGTCTGGTCTTTCTGCCTTGCCAGAGTGCTTTCATTTTAAGGCTTTGTCTGGTCTTTCTCTCTTCACCCTAAATGGAAACACACTCCCTGCCCCAAAAATAAGTTTTCAGAACATCTATAACCACAAAAAAGCAATAGGCTTTAGAACATCTTCTGCAATAGAAAGGGTCAAATTTAACAAACACAATATTCCCTGAACCAGTTACTTGTCTTAGTTTGATTGTGCTGTTATAATAAAATATTACTTTAGACTGGGTAATTTACAAAGAACATAAATTTATTTCTGACAGTTGCAAAAGACTAGAAAGTCTGAGATCAAGGGGTTGGCAGGTTCAGTGTCTGGTGAGGGGTTCAATCTCTCCTTCCAAGATGCCACCTTGTTGCTGCATGCTACAGAGGGGATCAACATTTCATCCTCCCATGGCAGAAGACTGGAAGAATAAAAAGGAACCTATGCTAGTTCCCCTGTCCTTTCATAAGGCACTAATCCAACCGTGCAGGATGAGACCTCATGATTTAATCATTTCCCGGAAAGGTCTCACTTAATAGCACCACAATGCACAATGGGATTAACTTTCAACATGAATGTTAGAGGGAACACCTTTCTTCAAACCATACCTCCTGCCATATGCCTGAATCATACTATGCTAATAGTTTTATGTGCATTATCTCATTTATTCCTCACCAAAACACGTAAGATTTGAGTTATCCTATTTATTGATGAGAAAATTGAAATTCAGGTAGCAGTACTAACAAGTCCAAATAACCTCACTCAAAAGTGATAACAATTTGTATCTGTACTTGATTTCAGAGTTCAGTTTCTTAAGCTGTATGTTATAATGTGTCTTTCCAATAATTAAGTAAATATTTATTTGATAGCTATAAGTAGGGATGGACAAATTTTATAACCTACCTGAAAAAATGCAAACTTTGATAGAATATGACATTGATTTGTAAGAAAATAAGATCATTTTTAAGGTTGTATCTTGGAAGTTGTGCAGATGTTGGTTTTTGTTAAATAAATTCAACCATGGAGTACTGTTCAGCCATTTGAAAAAAATGGTGAACTAATATCTTGTATAACAACCTGGGTAGAACTGGAGATTGTTCTTCTAAGTGAAATATCACAAGAACAGAAAAACAAACACCATACATACTCACTATTAAGCTGTAACTAATTGCTCAACACTTACGTGCAAATATGAAAATAACATTCATCAAAAATCAAGTAGGTGGGAGGAGGAGAAGGAGATAGGTAAATTCACACCTAACTGTCTTGGTGATGGGCACACTTACAACATTGACTCAAATGGTACAAAAACGATTTTTGTAGCCAAAATGTTTGTACCCCTAAATATTCTGAAATAAAATTTTAAAAATAATTAAGCTTTGAGTAGAGCTTCAAGCTGTTATTAGAAGGGGAAATGAATGATTTGTATTTGTTGTTTCTTGGGTTTGAAGTTCTGACTTGTCATATAGAGTTGAAGTTGTCTACAGTCAATAGCATACTTAGAACTAGATCTCAGAAGTGAAATATATTGGAGTTATTGGCTTATATATCATTGTTGAAAAGATACAGATGAATATCCTGTGAGAATCTATCTGGCCTGAAAGACAAAGTGAACCTCAGACAGGTTACAAACCACATCTCCAAACCCAAAGGCAGGCTGGAAAAAAGGAATCATAAAAATGACAACACAATTTAAAGGAAAACCAGGGTGTGGTGACTTGGGAGCAGAGAGTACACAAGTTCAACATCGGAATGAACTAGTGTGCTCATCTTCTACCATGTTCAAGTAAGGGATGGAGAAAGTTTACCTTTTGAAAGGGAGGTTGCAGTGGAAATGTGGGGTCCCCAAACATTATAAGCACCTCAGAAAGCTCTATTGGAACCTTTAAAATCTGTCCCCTCCTCCTATATTTGAACTAGAGCTTGTTATTGACCAGATTATAGACAAGGAAAGAAACACAGAAATGAAGCCCTTGACACACTTTCATATATATCTAGGACACAGAAAAGTGTGGATATGAACTCAGGGCACCCTGGTTCTAAGACATTTGTTCTGTTTTGTAGCTTTTTTGTATTGAGATAAAATTTATATAATGCAAAATTCACCATTTTAACTAGTTTTTTTTCCCTTTGTTTATTTTTTTACTATTTTTTAATTGATGGAGAAAATTGTATGCATTTAACAGATGCAACATGTTGTTTTTGGAGTATGTATACACTGTGGAATGACCCAGTCTGGATAATTAATATAAGCACTACCTCATTTAGTTATCATTTTTTGTGGTGAGAAGACGTTCTATCCACTCCCTAGTCCTTTTGCAAAAAATGTTCAGAAGACTCCCACTGCTTCACTTGACTAGCCTTAAAAAAAAAAAAATCTGGATACAAAAGGAAAAACAGTGTATGATTTGAGTTATCCTATTTTATTAATTAGAAAATTGAAATTCAAGTAGGTTGACTAACAAGACCAAATACTCTCCCTGAAAAGTAATAAAATCTTGCGTGTCTTCACTCATATGTGAGAAGTAAATACTAACAATTGATCTCATGGAGACTGAGTAGAATAATGGCTACCAGAGGTTAGGAAGGGTAGCAGAGAGTAAGAAATAAAGCATGATCATTGATTAGTGAAGAAATACAGTTAGTTAGATAGAATGAACAATGTTTGGTAACATGACAAAGTGAAGATAATCAACAACAACCTAGATTATGCTTTGGAATAACTAAAAGAATGGAATTAGAATAATGTTGCTATGAAGTTCATGTATATATTTTTGCATAAAAATTTGTTTTAACCTACAAGGGGAATAATCAGCTAAAACTTTTCAAGCCAGAGAATCAGATCTCTCAGTGGAAACTTTACAAGCCAGAAAAGGATGGTCATTGACCTTTAATCTCCTAAAACAAAGCAACTTTCAGCCCAGGATCCTGTATCCAGCTACACTGAGTTTCATTTGTGCTGGAGAAATCAAATACTTCAATGACATACACATGTTGGAGAAATTTGCCATAACTAAACCAGCTCTCCAGGATATTCTCAGACCCATCCTCCACAATGCCCAGCACAATGCTTTACCACCAAAGTAAACTCACTCGGAAATTTTTGATAAAAACCCAACTTCCACAGTGGTGAAGGGATTAAAAACATCCACTGGACTTTCAAAAACAAATGACACCTAAAACACTACCAGGCTTATTAATTCTCTCAATTAATGTGAATGGTTTAAATTGGCCTCTAAAGAGGCACAGGTTGGCTGCCTGGATACATAAACTCAGACCAGATATCTACTGCATACAAGAATCTTAAAGAATAAAAATAGACTCAGGGTGAAGGGATGGTCATCTATAATTCAGGCAAATGGAAATCAGAAAAAAGTAGGGTTTGCAGTTTTATTTGCAGATACAATAGGCTTTAAACCAACAAAGGTAAGGAAAGACAAGGATGGTCGATTCATATTTGCCAAGGGAAACACTCACATGAAGAGATTTCAATTATTAACATTTATGCATCCAACCAGAATGGTCCCCAATTTATGAAGGAGACTCTAACATACATGAGTAATTTGATATCTTCCAACACCATAATTGTCGGAGATTTTAATACCCCTTTGGCAATGCTGGATGGATCCTCCAAGAATAAACTAAGCAAAGAAATTTTAGACTTAAAACTGATCCTTGAACAAATGGACTTAACTGACATATACAGAATATTTCATCCTAACAAAACTGAATACACATTCTTCTCATCAGTCCATGTAACTTTCTCCAAAATTGATCATATCTTAGGTCACAAGTCTAACCTCAGAAAATTTAAAAGAATAGAAATTATTCCTTGTACTTTCTTGGACCATCATGGAATAAAAGTTGAACTTAAAAACAACAGGAATCTTCATACTCCTACAAAGACATGGAAAATAAATAATCTTATGTTGAATGATAATGGTCATGGACAAGATTAAGAAGGAAATTACTAAATTTTTGGAACAAAACGATAATGAAGACATGAACTACCAGAACCTATGGGGTACTGCAAAGGCAGTTCTAAGAGGGAAATTTATAGCATTGAAAGCCTTCCTCAAGAGAATGGAAAGAGAAGAAGTCAATAACTTAATGGGACATCTCAAGCAACTGGAAAAGGAAGAACATTCCAACCCCAAACCAGCAGAAGAAAAGAAATAACCAAAATTAGAACAGAGTTAAATGAAATTGAAAACATAAGAATCATTCAACAGATCAATGCATCAGTTTTTTTGAAAAGATTTGAAAATTTTGAAAAGATTAATAAAATTGATAAACCTTGGTTAACCTAACCAGCAACAGAAAAGTAAAATACCTGATATCATCAATCAGAAATGACAAAGGTGAAGTAACAACAGACACCTCAGAAATTCAAAAAATCCTTAATGAATACTGCAAAAAATTATATTCTCAGAAATATGAAAATCTTCTGAAATGAAGGAAATAGACCAATACTTGGAAGCATACCACAGTCCTAGACTCAGCCAAAAAGAATTGGAAATGTTGAATAGACCTATTTCAAGTACTGAAATAGCATCAACTATACAAAATCTCCCACAAAAGAAAAGTCTGGGACCAGATGGCTTCACATCAGAATTCTATCAAACTTTTAAAGAGGAACTAGTGCCTACATTACATAACCTTTTCCAAAACATATAAAACAAAAACATAGAAAGGAATACTTCCCAACACATTTTATGAAACAAATATACTCTGATCCCCAAAACAGGAAAAAGACCCAACAAGCAAAGAAAATTATAGACCATATATTTAATGAATATAGATGCAAAAATATTCAATAAGATCCTAGCAAACAGAATCCAGCAACACATCAAATAACTC
The DNA here is from genome assembly GCA_963574655.1 of Perodicticus potto. Classification (NCBI taxonomy): domain Eukaryota; kingdom Metazoa; phylum Chordata; class Mammalia; order Primates; family Lorisidae; genus Perodicticus; species Perodicticus potto. The sequence goes on from CAUYRH010178104.1 coordinate 11,589, forward strand.
ATACACCTTGACCAAGTTGATTTTATCCCAGTATTTCAAGAGTGGTTTAATATACACAAATCTAAAAATATAATACATCACATAAACAAAATAAAAAACAAAGACCTTAGGATTGTCTCAATTGATACAGAAAAAACTTTTTATAATATTCAGCATCCTTTCATGATCAGAACACTTAAGAAAATAGGTATAGAAGGGACATTTCTTAAACTGATAGAGGCCATCTACAGCAAACCAACAGCCAATATTGTATTGAATGGAGTAAAATTGAAAACATTTCCACTAAGATCAGGGACCAGGCAAGGTTGCCCATTGTCTCCACTGCTTTTTAACATTGTAATTGAAGTCATAGCCATCGCAATAAGGCAAGAGAAGGAAATCAAGGGTATCCCAATAGGGTCAGAGAAGATCAAACTTTCACTCTTCACAGATATATGATTTTATACCTAGAAAACCCCATGGATTCAACTACTAAACTCTTAGAAGTAATCAAGGAATACAGTAGCATCTCAGGATACAAAATCAATACTTACAAGTCAGTAGCTTTTATATATGCCAACAATAGTCAAGCTGAAAAAACAGTCAAAGACTCTATTCCTTTTACAGCAGTGCCAAAGAAGATGAAATATTTGGGAATTTGCCTGACAAAAATGTGAAAGATCTCTATAGAGAGAACTATGAAACTCTGAGAAAAGAAATAGCTGAAGATATTAACAAATGGAAAAACATACCATGCTTATGGCTGGAAAGAATCAACATTGTTAAAATGTCCATACTACCCAAACAAATATACAAATTTAATGCAATCCCTATTA
>CAUYRH010178106.1:0-7500 GCA_963574655.1 Perodicticus potto
CATCATCATACCCACTGTACAGATGAGGACCTTAAGAATTAAGAAAATGCCATGAAGGCTATGTTTAACAGTACGATCAAAATATTTCAGATTGTATATGAAGTCAGCACATTGTGCCCCATGATTGCACCAATGTACACAATTATGATTTAATAAAATTATATATAAAAAAAAAAAAGAATCAGAGATGTAGCTGCAATGCAGTGGCTCATTCCTGTAATCCTAGTACTGGCCGGGTTCCAGGGAGGCCAGGAGTCTGAGGTTGCAGTAATGACACCAATGCACTCTAGCCTGTGTGATAGAAAAAGACTCTGTCTCCAAAAAAAAAAAAAAACACAAGGAATCACAATGGTTATTGGATTTGCCCTTTATAGAGTTTTGGAGACCAGAAGTCAAATCACATCTCTCATTTCTAAGCCATGATTATTTTCACAGGGCCACATGCAAAGAGAAATTTGTTTCTTGCTTTTCTCTACATTTTAAAATAGGTTTGTAGAAGGTGGTGGTGGTGGCTAATGTTGCCTTAATTTTTTTTAAAGAAAGAGGTTCATGAGGCTGGACAAGGTGGCTCACTCCTGTAATCCTTTGGAAAGGCCGAGGCAGGTGGATTGCCTGAGCTCATGAATTTGAGACCAGCCGGTGCCAGAGCGAGACCCCATCTCTAAAAATAGCCAGGCCTTGGGACCACTGCCTGTAGTCCCAGGCACTTGGTAGGCTGAGGCAAGAGAATCATTTGAGCCCAAGAGTTTGAGGTTGCTGTAAACTATGATGCCACAGCACTCTATTGAGGATGACAAAGTGAGATTCCATCTCAAAAAAAAGTAGAGGTTCACATCAAACATAGAGTATAAAAGTGCAAATCTGGACCCTTGGGTTATAGAAATTGTTTCAGTCTTCTTGGAATTTTTTTTTTTTTTAAAGAGTCTTGCTCTGTCACCCTAGGCAGAGTGTAGTGGCATTCTTATAGCTCTCTGCAACCTCAAATTCCTGGGTTCAAGTGATCTTGCTGCCTCAGCCTCCCAAGTAGCTGACACTACAGGCATGTGCCATGAGGCCCAACTAATTGGCTAATTTTTCTATTTTTAGTAGAGATGGGCTCTGGCACTTGCTCAGGCAGGTCTGGAACTCAAACTCAAGTGATGCTCCTACCTTAGCCTTCCAGAGTGCTAGGATTCCAGGCGTGAACCACTATGCACCACCTTTTCCAGCATTTTTAAGTCCTTTGGCCTACCTGCCACCACCCATTTTTCTTCCTGATGCAGATCCTGAGTCCACTATGTGTCATACCCACTTGTGTGTGTATGAATGTAAGGGAAAGAGTTTAAGTTGCTCTGATCTTGGCATAACAAAAAATGACATTTTTGTAGGAGGAGACAACTCATTTAATCCTTACAACCCATATTTGAGGTTGTACTATATTTATACCCATTATTTAGAGGAGGACACTGAGGTACAGAAAGGTTAAATAACTTGTTCGAGATCTCACAGCAAATAAATAACTTGGGTGGGCTACAGACTTAGTCAAGGGCACCAGGGCCACTCGCACAGGGAAGGCTGCACCACCATTCTCAGCTGCTTCACTAGAGTTCTGCTTAGCTGGCTTGATCTTGATACAAGGACCTCAACACAGCCAGTAATGGTGGGAATGGTGGGAGGGGGAAGGCTGAAGGAAGGATATGGGAGGGACATTGGGGTGTGAGTTCCTGGAGCAGGCTCTGGGGGACTTGAACTTCTGACACTTAAGTCCATTTACTGATGATTGTCATAAAAGCAGTTAGGAAAAGTGGGGCTCATACCGGTAATCCCAGCACTCTGGAGGCTGAGGCTGGAGGATTTCTTGAACTCACAAGTTCCAGACAAGACTGAGCAAGAGAGAGAACTCATCTCTACTAAAAATAAAAACATTACCCCAGAGTGGTGGAACTTGCCTGTAGTCGCAGCAACTCAGGAGGCTGAATCAAGAGGATTGCTTGAGCCCAGGAGTTTGAGGTTTGAGGTTGCTGTGATGATTCCATGGCACTCTAGCCTGGACAACAGAGTAAGACTCTGTTTCAAAAAGAAGAAAGAAGGAAGGAGGAGGGGGGTTGGGAGGGGGCAGGGAAGGGAGGAGAAGTGGAAGAGGAAGAAGAAACAAACCTGGGCGTTGCCAGCCTCCCCTTCACCACGCGGTGGGGGACGTGTGGTGCGCCTGCCTGCCCGCAGCAATGGAGGTTGGTGGTTCTGAGTGAAGGTCAGAGCCTCCTGGAAGAAACTTGTGTCCCATAAACAACGGAGGCAAGTCGTGGCACTCTCCAGGGTCCCAGCCCTTTGAAAACGTAGGGCCCAGATCTCCACTGAGCAACGAACGTCCGGCAGGAGACCCACACGTCAAAGATGTACATCTTTTAGGGAGATCTCTGAATGCTTCCTGGCCTTCTGGGGGAAGCTTTCATAGCCGAAACGCAGGTCACTATTCCCGGAATCCAGACCAACGAATCCGGAGGTCGACGAGTCTTCAACAAGGAAAATCTCGCTCCCGCAGGCCGGCCTTGCCTGGCGCCTTTCCAGCTGCATCTAAGGCTACTGCTCAGCTTGATCCCCCTGGGCGCGTCTGAGACCCGGCTTCTGCAACCACGCTAAGCAACTAAACCAACACGGCGGCTGTAAAAGGCGAGAAGTCCAGATCCGGGTCCGAAATCTGTGGGGTCTAGGACCGCTCCAAACAAGCCCTTGGCATCCCTTGATGGTCAGGATAAGAGATCGGCTGTAACCTTCGTTACCTTGTTTTTTCAAGGAAAAAGGGAGCCGTGAGCGTAGGAATGACCAAGGGGCCAAAACCAAGGTTTATTTTCCTTTCTCTTGTCTTAAAAAAAATTTTTTTTTAAGTCCTACAAGGCTACTAACGCCCAGTACAGATTTGTGGAAGGGACCAGAAACCTTCGGTAATTTTAGCGCGTCTAGAGTCTGGAAGCCTGTAGGAGCTGGTACAGGTGGCCCTTCTCGGTGTCAGGCGCACCGAGGTTGCGCCCTCGGTTGTATCCCCCGTTCGGGGCTGCAAGGTAATGGCGAGCAAGGCTTGGCTGGCGGGCTGGAGAAAGCAGAGGCACCAAGGCCTGGCCAGGCAGCTGCCTTTTGCGTTCTGTGCTCGCCTCCGGCGGGGAAGGCCCCCTGCAGAGTTCCAGTAGAGAAATGAAGGGCTGTCTGGGGACTCCGGACAGGACAGGGCACCTGGCCACTCTCAGGGCCTACACCCTTAGGGTCTGGGCCTCTGTTCCTTACCCGTTGGCCAGCTGCCCCTGCCCTCTAACCCTCAGAAATCGAGCGGGGCCTGGGCTTGGGTTTGCCCAGCAGCGGAGGACGGAAGTCCAGAGTGCAGTCAGTTACACCACACAGGCGGGTAGGACACTGGGAACGCACGTGTCGACCACCACTTGTCAGTTCAAAGGGTGAAATTTTCCAAGGCAGCAATGAGTTCCGCGCTGAGCACCAAAACCTACAAAGACAATAGGGCAAAGCCAGCCCGGAGTGGAAGGCTTTCAAGACTCTCCTAAGGGAGGACAATATAGATGGTTTCGGTTTTTTTTTTTGTTTTTTTTTTTTTTTTTTAGACAGAGCCTCAAGCTGTCACCCTGGATAGAGTGCTGTGGCACCACAGCTCACAGCAACCTCCAACTCCTGAGCTCAAGCGAGTCTCCTGCCTCTGCCTCCCAAGTAACTGGGACTACAGGCGCCCGCCACAACGCCTGGCCATTTTTTTTGGTTGCAGCCGTCATTGGCGGGCCGGGCTGGATTCGAACCCGCCAGCTCAGGTATATGTGGCTGGCGCCTTAGCCTGTTGAGCCACAGGCGCCGAGCCTAGATGGTTTCGTTTTCAGGCGGGAAATGAAGGTTTCAACAGAAGTATACACTTGCAGTCTGCACTCGCTGGGCACAGCAGGTGGCCCCAAGTCCCCGAGTCCGTCATCTGGGGCGCTTCCCTTCCCGCCCCCGTCCGGAGGAACTGCTATCTTTGAGCGTTTGCAAGGTCAGGCCGGTAAGTGTCTGCTTCTCCTAATCTCCCAAGGCTTCCAGCAGGGCCGGGCCCGCCCCCAGCACAAGACTTTAAGGGTTTCTTCTTAAAGCTTGATGAGTTGGTGGCGACAGGGACCGCCCCCGCAGGCCAGAGTCCCTGTAACCGTCTGGTCGTGTCAACGTACCTGATACCTACCTTTTTTACCTGCCTTGAGCTGTCACAAAGCGTAGCCTCAGTACTTCCTGTGATTTTTTTTTTTTTTTACAGTTTTTGGCTGGGGCCAGATTTGAACCGGCCACCTCTGGTATATGAGGCCAGCATCCTACTCCTTGAGCCACAGGTACCACCCCTTTCCTGTGAATTTTAAAAGTAGAGAGGACCAGACAGTAAACAGGAGAGGGGCTTACACACCGGAGTTTTCCCAAAGCACTGCTTCCCACCCAGTTGGCTTTCTCCTGCCTGCGGGAAGATCACAGGAACAATGGGCATCATTTATTGAATGTGCTGGGCAAATCTCAAAAGGTTTTATTGCCTCCTGTAACCCAGTGACATAGCTTCTATTATACCCATTTTACAGATGAGAAAACTGAGATGCGGAAAGATTAATGGATGAATTTTCCAAGCCACAGCCAAGAAAAGCCCATTATCCCTCTAGCCCTGCTTTAATTTTGGAGGGTAAGAGAGGGAATGTGGCAAAACGCCACTCTACTGGGTTCCCTGATTCTTTCCATTTTCAAAGTCACACATCCAACAAGCTCTGGTCTGAGGATTTCCCGAACTGGTGAAGGCGAGGGTGGGAGCAGAAGACAGGACTCATCTGAAGACACTGAACCTATGGAAGACTTATCTCATCTGGATCCCAATTTTGGCTCTGAATGTTTTAGCCGTGACTTTGGGTAAGCTGTGTAACCACTTCAGCTCTTGTTTTCTCAACTATACAATTGGAATAATAATGGACAAGGCAGATCCAGCAACTTTTAAGAGCAGTTGTTAGGATTAAATGCAGAGAAACTTTTTTCTATTCTTTTCTCTGGGTTTCCCCATGGCTAGCATAGTGCCCTGGATATAATGAATGCTGGAGATCAGGTAGTTTTTTCCTTTCTGCTTCTTTGGAAGCAGAGCAGACTGCACCTTGTGTTTCCCACTCTGCCCCATTCTTAGCTTGATTCCTCTCAACTCCAGTCCTGAACCAAGTAAGGCTCTGAGGCAGGCATTGGGGATTGGCCTCAGCCTCAGCCTCTGGGACTCCAAGAGCAGAAGCAAGAGAGGGTGAGGGTAGTTGAAGGAAGGAGGAAGTCTAGGCTCTTACATCCCTCTCTCTCAGGAATGACTAACATGTACAACTTACTCTACTGCCAGGCTCTAGTGTGTGCTTTAAACATACTGTGTTAATCTTTCCAATAATACGTTGCAGCAGGACTATTACTATCCTTATTTTGTGAAGAAACTGAGGCAGAAAACAACCTAATTGTGTTCACACTACAAATGAAGAGTAGAGCAGGGATTTAAACCAAGCAGCTATACAGCCTCTCATGTTGTCAGAGTGGCCAAGGTAGGAGGGGCAGAGGTGCCCTTAGTGGTGGGGTGGGGGAGCAATTAGAGCCTGAGCTTGCAAGATCTCCGTAGGACTCCCAGGTGACAGGATCAGCATGCCTGACCCAACTCCCTACCCTGGGAGCCATGTCTTCAGGCGGCAGCTCCATTCTGGCCTCATCCTTGTTTCTGGACCTTGAGCTAGTCACCTCACAAACCATTAGGAGTCTTAGGTCTTGCTGCCTAGGAGCCTGTCCCCAACCTCATCTCCTCTACCTTGGTCCCTCCCTGCCCCAACCTCTGGGCTGCTTCCATCAATCATTCACCAGTGCTGTTCCTGTCCTGGAAGCCTCTCTGGGCCCGGGTCTTTGTGCTCTGAATACCCGAAATTCTTTTCTGTTTCAGGAAACCTGTGCCACACCTCCCACCATGCCACACCACAATGCTCTTCTTTCCTCTAGAGATCCTGCAGGGCACCAAGACCTATGCTATCTCCAGGCCATTTCTTTTGCTTTTATGTGGGGTTTTGTTGGGAGGGAGGTGAGCTGCAGAGAGTTCTGGGTTCCAGATGATTGATGTGAACTGGATCTGGTCCAGGAGAGAACTTAGAACCTCACAACCCCAGTTTCCTGACACACTCCCTTTCCCAGCACTGCATCCCTACTAGAGAACCAGTGCAACCAGGCCCAGCATAGAGGCAGGTGCAGTCTTGGAGATACCCCTCCATTCCTTGCCCCTTGACTTAGGGTGGAAGTTGAGGCAGGGGTTTCCTGGCTGGAGCTTTGCTCTCTGGATAATAGAGCCTCTCATTCAATCCTGCTCTCCCTTTGGCAGCCTGGGACTCTTCAAGAGTCTTTGGTCTCCCCCCTCTCCTAGTCATTTGTTTGCTTGGTCAACAAACATTTATTGAGTCTCTACTGTGCTCCCAGCTGGGGAGATCTTCAGTTAAAGCCCACTGCTTCCCCTCCCAGACCACTCAAGTTCAGGGCACAAGAGAAGCAAAATGTGCCTGAGAGGGAGGGGGAAGAAATCAAGGAAGGCTGCTAAGGAAGTGGCCAATGGGCAAATAATAGGAGTTTGGGGGCTGAGAAGCTGATGGGGCTGTTCCTGAATGGCCCTTTGGACCTCACTTCCACTTGGCCTCTCAGGATTGCCTGGCAGTCAGAAAAGCAACAGCAGCTGGCATTGGAGCCACTAAGACCTTCCCAGGCTGGTGACCCCCAGGTAGTCACCTCGTGCACCCCTGATAGCCTACAATTTGACCAACAAAGCTCTCTCTAAGCTGAGGCACAGTGGTAGACGGCTCAGGAGAGAGACAGACTGCCACTCCCCAGCTCCTGCATTCCAGTGGCTGGACTCAACTTCTCCAAAACACAAATCACTCCTGCCCCAGGCGACACAGACAGTCAGAGGGTGTGGGAATTCTTGGGGTAATGTGTGAAGATGGGGAGCGGCTCACGCAGGGGAAGGCCAGGTGCACACGGTCCCTGCGGAGACTGCTCCCAAGCTTTTATTCTCCTTCTGGTCTCCCGCATCTCCCCGGAGCCCTTTTGGAAGCCTCAGCGAGGTTGCACCCCCAGGCTGGCTTGCGCTTGCACTTCCTCTAGCGGCTTGATCCCCACGTCTGGGCGGGGATCCCAAGGAGCTTCGGGTCCGGGGTCCCGCTGCAGTGGCTCTGGTCATACGCGTACGTGCGGGGAGTTTGTGGTCGCCTCCCGTGCCCGGCGCTACTCACGCCTCTGCTGCTCTGGGAGGACACTGGCAGCCTTTGGGTCACTCCTACGTGCCTTTTCGCCTGGTAGTCCCGCCCCGAAGGCGGAATGGGGGAAGGGGGTTTTAGGGGAGGCCATCTCCTGGCTCCTGAGTGCTGGGACCAAGAGTCAGGCCAAGGCCAAATTGAAAAAGCAGAAGTGCAAGTGTCCGAAGCGGCCACCAGGACAGCCTTCCATAAACCTGACCTGCCCAAAGTGGGAAAA
>CAUYRH010178106.1:12500-144250 GCA_963574655.1 Perodicticus potto
TGAATTAATCCATCTGATATGTGTATTATATGAATTTAAATATGTTGTTTTAAGAGATTTTCATAACCCTAGATGCCACAGTTAAAAACAAACACCAGCACGACCGTTTTGCAATCTATTAAACAAAATTGCTTTGACTTAAATAACATTTATTTTACATGACCAAACACAATAAATAACGTAATATACAAAGCTTTATAATTATTGCACATTTGTAAAATATCTTACAGTGAGTTCATACAGCCAGCAATATTTAAAGCACGAAGACTTTATTTACAGTTTTATTTTAATATAATCACCAGATCCAATGGACCTAACATATGATGAACTTATGTTAATTTTACCAACCAGCGTTCTCATTGATCGTATATATTTTGGGGAGAAATGTAAACATTATTGCCTAAAGTACCTTATATACATCTGTTAGCTGATCATAACAAAGGACTTTAACATTCTAAAAAGGTAAAGCTGATAAAAGAGTACCATATTTTGGTTTATTCTATGTAGCCTTAAATTATATATTAATATTTTTTAAATGTAAACTCAGTGAATAAGAGCTGGTATAATCAATATTTTACATAAGTAGTCTCTTCTCCTTAAAAAAACCAAAATCTTGAGTTTTAGATCATTGTTATTTCATTGGGAAGTTCTCTGATATTTTATGGGAATATTTTAATAAACCCCAGAAGCTTTGCTATACTGCTTCCCTTGCAAATAATTTTCCATTTGATGAAAATAATTTCTCCTGGAAAATGAATTCTTTCAAACGTTTACTGAAAGCCTATTTTTTGAAAATGAAACTTTAAAATCCAGTGTCTTTAAAATAACAAAAATATGTCAGCACACGAATTTGAGATAAATCACAGAAAATAGTTCCAATGTGTATATATGAATATGTGTGTATCTCTTACATATGTATTTGTTTAAGACCACGGATATATATATGCATATACATACATATACATATATATACACATACACAAACACATAGGTAGCATAACTACGTTTTTAATACACACACACACACACATACCCACTTCGCTGGGCCTAAACATGCACTAGCAAGTTATTTTAGGGCTTCGACTCTTCAGAAAATCTCATTATGTGAGAAGCGAAGTGGCTCTGCGGGGAGCATTATGGAAATATCTGGGCTTGATTTAATGAGGCTGTTCACATTGGTGGAATATCAACTTAACAGAGAAAAGTCTACCCAGGGCGTCCAAGTTACCAAAATGAAAATTGGCAATTGAGATGATAAGAACGTGGCTTTCTTCTGCAAAATCACTTCATGTAACAGAGATAACATTAAATAACATACATTCTATGCACCAAGAACAATGTTTTATGTACCCAGTCTCTTATCCGTCTCTCCTAATGACTTCCCTTAGCGGGTTGTTAGTACTTGACAGCAGGTCTCCGTGCGGGGAACTTTTCTCCAATTCCACATTCAAAGGAGGTCCATCAGAGAGCATGATTGGCAATTTTCGTCATAATCTGCACATTATTAGCATCAAAATTGACGTGGCAGTTAACACTGGTGGGTTTTGATGTACCTTTCTTCAAGTTCAAGGAAACCCCTCCAATAGCCTGGTTGGCAGAGCGGGCCTCAGCAACCCAGCTGTGGCTTTGCAGAGGCGAAGGCGCAATACACATGCATGAGAGATATGGCAAGAACCATTTCACCCGAGGAAAAGGAAAGCAAGGAGAGAAGGGAGCAAGGGAATAGACAGTTCGGACTTAGAAAAGTGTCTAAGGAAATTCTTCAGGATATCATCATATTCAAGTATTTCCCAGATCGAGTGGAACCCGGTAGTAGGAAAACTAAGCTGGAAACGCCTCTCCAAATATTAAACAGCACTCTATCTTGTCCTCCCCTGCCCCCCTTCCCTTTCATTCCCTTCGCTTCCCTGGCTTGGCTGGGGCAACCTTATTAGCCACCACTTTTTGCATAAAGTATGCAAGGCGCTTCCATCCGCCCTGAAACCGAAGACTTAAAAAGAGGACGGTGGCGGACCGAGAAGAAGGAGGCGGAACCGCCAACCCTTCCCACCTCGGCTTTGTACTTCCCAGGAAAGACGGCCACAGCCCTACCCGCCTTGCTCCTGAACGCAGTAAACGGTCTCACAAACACATTCCCGCGCTCTCCATTCGTCCTCCCGGCCTTCTCAGACCTTCTTCATTCTCACGATTTCCTCAGGCAGGGCCCCCCAACAAGCTCAGGCCAAGGGAAAATTTGCCACCTCCCCCAACCCTTGTTTAAAGAATAGAAAGGAAGGATGGCAATAAAAAAGCAGTAGCAGCAACCTTCGGAGTGAATCCTCCCCTCCCGCAAGCACCCGCGCACACTATTGCCCTCTCTTTGTTGTGGGTCTCCGTTGCTTCTCGCCGGGCAGTTCAGCTGCGTGACTTAGGCCTGAAAGCGCACAGCCAGGGCTAGAGACCAGGGAGAAGTGGTTTAGGGGTTGGGGACATTGTCTTCCGGGAGACCAAGAGCTCAGAACAGAGGCGGAAAATGGGGCCTAGATGGTAGAAGACAGAGGAGGGAGAGTAGAAGAGATGGCTGGGTGGCAAATACAAAAATAGAAATAATTTGGGGGGACGCCCGCCAGGCTTTTGTGCCGGCTCCTTTCCCCCCACTTTGAGCAGGTTTCCTTCAGCCTCCCGCGCCCCAGGGCGCCCCCTAGCAGCAGCGGTAGAGGCGGGCAGCGCGCAGAGGGCGCAGCGGGTGCACAGGGGCCTCTGGGGCACATGCAGAGCCGCAGGTGCGGCCCCCTGGCGGTGGCGACGTAGTTATCTGGTGAGAGGAGCCTCGTCCCTCTGGTCTGGCGGGCTCACCGAGGTCTTACTAAGCACAGCAGCCGAGTAGGGCAGGAAGCCGCTTTCGGAGCGCGGCGCCGCGGAGCTGCAGCCGAAGTCCGAACCGCCTGTGGCCCCTGCGCCGCTGCCACCGCCGCCGCCGCCACCACCGCCGCCACCCCGGGAACCCAGGGCTGCAGCTGCGGCGGCTGCGGCAGCTGCGGCCGACTGACTACTGTGGCAACTGAGGCACGAACAGGGTGCGGAGCCGCCGCTGGGGGGCGCCCCGGCCGCCGCCGCTGAAGAAGCCGCAGCCGCGGCCGCTGCTGCGGCAGCTGCGGCCGAGGCCGCGGTGTTGAGGCCCGCAGCGGCAGCGGGCGCCTGGTAGAGACCCGGGTGGCGGAAACTGCACAGCAGCTCTGGCCGCGAGTAGGGATGCGAAAGGGCGCGAAAGGTGTCCAGCGGACGGATGGAAGTGGCGAAGGGCGACGACGCCGCAGCGGCTGCACCAGAAGCTGCAGCCGCCGCTGCCGCTGCAGTGACACCCACGTGTGGGTAGTAGTGCAGCGGCACGTGCGAGTGGAAGGGGTAGGGAAGGCTTCCGGTGGCGGCCGCGTGCGTCATCATGTAGGTGTAGAAGCTGGGGTCGGCTGGGTGCGGCCACGACATGGCCAGGCGCTGCCGCTTGTCCTTCATTCGCCGGTTCTGGAACCACACCTGCAGGGAAAGCCGGGTGGCGCTGGGTTAGGGAATTCCGGATGTTCCTGGTCCCCCCTCTTCGACCCAGCCCCCCCGCCCCTCATGGACCTTTGAATGGCCCCATCTACTTCTTTCCGACCAAGCCCAGGCTGTGTCCCCTCTGCTATCCCATCTGGGAAGGTGTGGACGGTTATGTGTGTACCTCCGTAGGCACACACCCCCCAATCTTCTCCCCTGTTTTCAGCTGCTGCTGCTCCTCAGACTTTTGTTCCCTTACTTCTTGCAGCGTTTCGTGGTCCCATTACAACCTATCTTCTCCCTCCTGCCACCCACCGGTGCCGGCCTCACGGAGCACTCGTCTGTCAATCCCAGGATTTGTACGGGGATTCTGGGCAGCCTTTGAAGAGGGGCTGCCGTACAGCTTTTCTGAGAGGTCTCTGATAGAGGTCTTGAGCCTTCCGAGCTGACAAGACCTCCCCCTAGGGGCATGGGTCCGATTTTTATATTGAAGGGATGATTTTGTTGGAATCATTTGCCCTAAATGAGTGAGGAGAGCAATGTCTCCCATAAACTGGGAAAGGGACTTTTCTACCCCTCCTAACAGTATGTAATAAAGACATCATTCGTCACAACTCAAAATTTTAAAAAACCATATCGAACCATAGAGAGACTTCCACAACTCTCCCTTACCCACATGGAGTTTTTTTTTTTGTCTTTTTCTACGGTGTCAAATGCTCCGTGAAGAGTTCAAGTCTCCCAACCTCCCGGCTATCTCTCCCTGACGTATAATAAAATTAATAACCTAAAGCTATATATAAGTAAGGACAGTTTCTTTGCATTTTCTCCCCAGGAGGTTGCCCTTTTCCCGTTGCCCAAGAGAAAAGGGTTCAGGAAACTACTTTCTCAACACACTCGATTTTTTAAGTTACAGTATCCTTTTTTCCATGTAACGATTTATGTGGAAAATAAATCTCCAAGACCAAGAGCAAATGAAAAGTTTTACCTCTGGTTCCTACTGGAGGAACAAAGACCACTGGCTTTGCTGCCTAGGGGAAAGTGGGGCCAGGAAATGGGCGAGGGGCAAGCATTGCGCGCAATCGAACAGAGGCGAGCATTATTTGGTACCGGAGCCGCCTTTTGGAGCCTTCTTGGGTCAGTCGGGCCAGCTAGTCATTTAAATTTGGCAGCCGAGAAATAAGCCAATTCCTTTGGCGACTACGACCCGTGGATTTCCAGGCCCATAGGTAAATCTAGCTACCCAGAAAGAAGAGGAAAAAGAAACAAATCAACCCAGACTCCCCCGGGGAGGCCAGAGCAGGCGCGCGCTGGAATCGATACCTTGATGGTGGTTTCGGGCAGGTTGAGAGCTGCAGCCAGCTCGCACCGGCGGGGCCGCGACACGTAGTTCTCCCGGTAAAACTCCTTCTCCAGGCGCGCAATCTGCTCGCGGGTGAACGCCGTACGGTAGCGGCGCACCTGATCGGCGCCAGAGCTGGAGCTGCCCAGCGCAGCGCCTCCACTGCTGCCGCCACCACCTCCATGAAGGCTGCCGAGGCCAGAACTGGAAGCCGACGTCGTGGTGCCCCCTGAGGAGCCGCTCTCCGCGTACCCTGGCAAACAAACGGCCGACAGTGCATGAGTCTGTGTAGGGCCGGGGCCCTCTGCTCTGGTGCTGCGCGCGGAAGTGGGAAGCCGCGACAGGATTGAGAGTCGCTGCCGGAATTGATAGGGTCTGTCATGCTTACATATTGGTGCTGTTAATAGAATCAATAAAGTTTGAGAAGCCCTTCATAACCAAATAATAGAAACTGAATTAGGAGGTTCCTTTTTAAAAAATTAGGAATTTTCAACCGAGGGAAACGGGCCGAGGGAAAATGTTTACTTGGAGTGCAGTTTAGGAAGCTCTGGGTTTGACCTGGTCTAGAGATCGCAGGATAGCTTTCTGTAAGGCCTCTAACCACTCTTTGAGACAATCTTTGGGCTGGTCAACAATATTTTAAGATTTGCATGACAGCAACAGCTCAAACTCGGAGTCATTAGGGGGTAAAATCTACTTTTCAACTCTTTCTCTTTCTGACCTAGGGGGGTAGAACAGAGGCGCAGAGTGAGGCTTCCTCAGACTAACCCAGAAGAATGCCCTCTCCGCCCAGCCCTGAAGATCAGAGGCATCGGGTTCAGGGCAACTGCCCAGGTGCACCCTCCGCCCAAAGCGACTCGGCTGCTGAGTAGGGGGTCTGTTGGCTTCCTTAGACCAGAGCGCAGAAACATTTTCTCGGACTCAGGAGCAAGGGCGGGCGGGCCTGGTGTTCCAGGCTCCGCAGGCCTGTGCGTCTTGCTGGGAAGCGCAAGCAGCAAAGCCTGAGGGCTCCGTCCCTGGCATGCGTCCCTCCCTTGCCCCAACCAGCTTAGTGTTGCTTGCTGGTGGAGGTCGGAGAGGGGCAAAGGCACCGGGAAGGAGAGTCTGGGGCCGAGGAGGAGCAAGGAAGGTGGAACTAGAGAGCCGGCGCGAGCGGCGCGGTTACCTTTGCCATTGTTTTCCTTGAGCGGCGTAGCCCCGAGACTGCCCGGGGAGCGCAGCGCTGAGCAGCCCACCTCCACGTCGCTACTCATGTCAGCCTCGGCGGCTGCCTCTGAATAATGGCTCGGCTTCTTGCGGGTCTCGGCGACCGAGGCGATTTCGGAGGAGACGGTGCTTTCGCTGCCTGGGTGCTGCAGGTTGAACAAAGTGTCTATTTCGAATTTGCCCTTGGCGGGGAGGTCTCCCAGAGCGCCGTGCAGAGGGGCGGACGGCAGGCGCGGGCTGAGGCGAGCCGGGTGCTGCGAATTTTCCAGGGCCTCGAGCACTGCATTGCCAGCTGAGTCGGACAAGTTGGAGAATCTCTTGCCGGCCGTAGGGCTGTGCAGCCCTCTTTCCATCAGAATCATCTCTTTTCTTATTCTTTCCATCATCTCAGCTTTCTTAAAAATGTCACAGTGGCCAGGCTGTCCCGTCCTAATGATGGGCTGCGCCTAGGGCTAATTCTCATTCAGCCCAGCGAGAGCCTCTAAATATTATTATCTCTTTCGGAGGGAGGCGGAAAAATTGTGGGATGCCAGAGCGAGGGAATGACTGGTCAAAATGACCCATACATCCTTCCGAGCCCGAGATGTCATTCATCAAAAAGTAGCGCCCGCTCGTCATTAAGGTACGAATGACGCCGTTCGAATAATCATTTATTGTAACAGGTTTATAAGCAAATAAATACACGCTCCTGTCAGTGGGTAATGAAGGCAGCTTCAGAGCAGACAAATAGATCCAGGTAGGAGGCAAGAAGAGACAAGTGAGGAGGAAGGCTCCGGTCCTTTGCCCGCTCGGAGCCAGTTCTGCTCGCCCGGGGGTTTGGCCTCGGGGGTGAAATTGACAGTCTGATTAATAGAGCTCGCCGCGGCACATTTCCCCCTTCATTTAGGGGCATCATTACGCTCTCAGTTTGCTGGGTTGCCCCTTAGGTCCTAATCATGCAGCTCCTTCCTCATTTTTCCTCGGACACAGATACTTGTTAAATAATAGATAATGCTTTGACTTTCCAGAGTGGATCTTCTGGAAGGTTTTTTTTTTTTTTTAACATTTACAAGCTGGGGGCGTAAGTGGGGGGGCACAAGGGGGGGGATGCAGGAAGAGTTGCGTAAGGAGAAGACCTTGCGCCGCTTCTGCCTGGATTACTTATCTTTTGGATTTCAGAACCAAATATGTATTTTATTTAACAAATGGGATACCTCCCTACTTCTTCGCCTCAGCCTGGATGATCTCTTCCCACCTCAAGAGAGGAAAAGAGAGGAGAGGAGAAGAAAGAAGAGAAGAGGGGAGGATAGGAGAGGGGAGGATGAATATATCTCCCAGAGTTTTCAAAGTGCTTTCTGGCTACATGGCCAAGGAGGTGAGTTGGGTCCCCCCCCACCCCCCGCCTCGAAATGGAAGTAGGTCCTCTCTGATTTTCTAGCACCATTTACAGAGTGAGTTCTGAACTCGAAGCACCCCGGTTTTTACTTTTATAATCTTAATGATCTACTGGCTTCTCTACTACACATTTTCCCAGGGGGAAATGGACAAGGTTGGACGATTATGATAGCAGAATTCGACAGCTAACTTCAGGATTTACAGCGCCATACAGCCGCTCCGAATCCACTTTTACCGTTGCCAACTTTCCCCCTTCCTCCTCAAACAGAATTATTTGTGGCAAAGCCTCCAGTTTTGAAGGGTAAAGAGGAGATAGCCTTCTTCCCCTATGATGCCACTGCTCTCCCTTCCCCACTTTGCTCTTTTCTTTCTCTTTCCTCCCCTCCTCAATCCCAGTCCCTTACCTGTAGCCACAGGTATACCCAGCGCCAAGCCTGGGCGTGGAGAGCCGCCAACCAGCCTTGCCACAACTCCTTGCGGCCTGAGCTTGGCGGCTGAGCCTTTTGGCGATAACTTTGATAGTCATAATGACGCCGATGGCAACCATTTTAACGAAGATCAATCTTCACGCAAGGCCTCTGCTCATCTCCTCCCCTGGTTGCACTTCACTTTGCTCAGACCCCAGAAACACTGTGCTTGCCAGCCAGCCAGTAGCCCAAGGGAGATGAGATCCGCGGACGCTGGCAAGATGAGCGAGAGGACAGGAGAGACGCCCGTGAGCTTCTGGAGCTGCCGAGAGACCCTGGCAGTCTAGGCTCTGGGCGCAGGTCCTGCATCGCCTCAGCGTCAACCCAGACCCCAACCAGGGCCCCCTCCTCTCCTCTTTGCTGACACACCCAGCACATCAGAGTGTGTTAGGAGTAAACCGGAGATCTATTTGCCAGTGTCTGTTGGCGCTTTCCTTTTAACCTTGGACCCATTGGGGGCGCGTCAGGAACGTAACCGGAGGTGAGGTGTGAAGTATATTTATATACACACATACACACATATCGTCAATGCCAAAAGTTTCTTTCCTGTTACTCTCGGCGCCAACTTATTCCAACAACTTGAACTTTGGTTAGAAAATCAATTCCACCTCTTTAAGGGAATAAACGGAAAGCTCCATAGGGGGCAGAGGATCGCTGCAGGGAACGCAGAGTGGGCGTCCGGCATCGGGTCTAGGACGACCCCAGCGTCCCCCTGTCCCCTCCGCCGCCCCAGTGGTCACTCAGCCGCGAGCACTCTGCGTTCTCCTCTCGCAGGCTTTCTGGCCATTAGTGGGCTGGGGGCGCAGGGAGGCACGGTCCTGAGAACCGTCCCACCCTCTCCCTACTCCGCAGCCCGGAAGCCCCAGCTCCACTACTCGTGGCAGTCGCTGCCCCATTGATCCAGAGGGTCGCCCTACCCGCTCCCTACTGGCTCTGAGGACTGAACGGGACACCCTGGTCCAGGCTCGAGTCCGTGGGAGGTGGGGGGACTGGAGCAAGGCCCTGGCGGAGTGTGAGTGAGCGGAGATGCTGCCTGGGCCGTAATCCGTGGATGCCTTTACTGCTGTCGTTTGGCGCCCCCATCTGTTTTCCCCGCGGTTTCAGAGGCTGTGAGTTGCTTTTCATTCGCGGAAGCCGCCCCTGGGGGCTGGGGTGAGGAAGACTACTTCTTCCTCCATCACCCACTCTGTGGGGCTACCACATCTTCCCTTCATCTAGGACCTGGCGCCTCTGGTCCCAAATGCCTCAACAAACCAGACCTCAGTCTGTTGAAAAGGGAAAACACCCTTTCTCCGCGACACCTTCATTCATTAGTGGCTTTAAAAAACGATTCTGCACCTTTTAAATAACATGAATATTGCATTTCTAGCACGTTTATTACAAAAAACGCATTCGAGACCATGTTAACGAAAGTATTCAGTAAAAACACCTATAATTTTTCACTAAAGGTGCATTTGCAGACAATAATGTTTCATGGGGTGCAGTGAGCGAGCATTCGTGTCCAATATTTAATATCCCTAAATTTATGTTGATTTGACACCTACTTAGTAGCAATATTGGCTGAAGTATAAATCTCTTACCATGCAATTCAAAGTACATTTTACATATGTTCGCATCTAAAGCCACACTTCTGTGAGATAGATTCTGTTATCCTTTTTCCAGAGATTAACCTTCCACACAGGGACTTGCTCTTGATTTAAACTTATCTCTGAAAAGAATAAATGTATCTCTGATGATATACCAATCTGAAAGTAATTAAAAAGCCTTAGACTGCATTGTTGGTTGATTTTGTCATTTTGCACATCATATTTAAATACAGGCCTCCCATGGAGCCTGGATAATGAAAAGATGAAGGCTGTTCTGTTGATATTTATTCTTATAATACCCAAATTTGTACCTTTTCCAAAGTACAAGAGGCTTGAATCTGGAAATGAGCCTGTCAGATGTTCCCGGTTTTTAGACGTAGATCTAGGGCCTTCGAAGCCTCCTACCCACCACCAAGGTTCAGGACTCGCTCAATAAAACAAGACAAGAAACCAACCCATGTCCCTGTGGTTTGGCAGAAATTTTTCAGATGAAATGGGAGAGTGTGAGGACTTTCTCCATCCTTACGACTGAAAGCACTTTTTGCTCAAAAGTTGGAAAGATATGAAAAAGGCCTAATTTTTTTGTTAGGCCTCCAGACTAAATATTTGTTTCCAGAGCAGCCGCAGGTCCTCTGAGGTGAAGTGGTAAACACTTTTGGCCTAAGACTGCAGGTAATAAAAATGTGCCATGGCTGCCCAAGGGGAGGGGCGGCGGGAAAGCCAGAGCCGCAGCGGAGCCCCGGAGCCGCTGGACCTGGTTCTCCACTTCCACTGAGGGTCCCAGGCAACTGGTGCCAAGCGCCTAAGGACACACATAGGAACGTGCTCGCTGGAGAGCTGAAGCTGCAGGATGTGGCGGGACAGCAGGACGGCCAGCGCCTGGCCCGCAAGCTCCAGGCACGTTTTAAATATGGTTTCCACGACTGAAGGTTTCACTTTCTAGGGTAAGAGGAGGATTTGGTGACTCCAGACCTGCCTTCTCAGTGTCAATTTTATCTTCCCATTCCTCCTAGGCCCATTTCTAGCTCTCCGTGTCACCTGGGTCTCTCTATGCTTCTCTCTTTCCTGCCCCCCATCAGTCCCGCAGCCCAAGGGGACTGTTATGGGTGGGGCTTGGGTGGGCACTTGGACTTTAAGGCTGAGTCCGGTCGCCTGCCTGGAGCTTGTGTGTCCTCAAACGCGACGGGAAAACTTGCAGGGACATCTAGCGCCAGGCCTGGGGAACTGCGGGGCACCTGGCTGGCAAGCCGAACCCCGGAGCCCTAGCCCTGCCACCTCCTTCTCCACTCTCCCTTAATTCCTAGGCACTTTCCTAACCTTCATCCCTTTCCTCTCCTGGGAAGGACAATGTGATTCCCTATGGAAACAGAGGGCTCTTTGAGGAGGAAATAAGCAGGTAGACAGACTCGTTTTCTTTTATCTCAAACTACTACAGAGTGAGCTTTTACTGGACTTAATAGTTTTGCTAGGAAAGTGTACTCTAAGGACAACTGGTCACGTTCGGATGTCCAATAAAACTGTAGCAAATTTGATCTTAGCCTTATTTTCTGGAAAGGGTAACAAGTTACATGGGTCCTCCACTCAGGTCCCACACTCCGGCACTCCTTTCACGGTGAAATTAGTGCCTCTGTTTCTTGTCTTATAGAGACTTGCTATGTTTAATTCTCTCCAAGGCCATCCCAAACAAGGGCCCACTGTCCCTGCTGTCCTGTTGGAAGCAAACCTGGAGTTGGAAAGAGTTTTGGTTGTTGTTGTTGCTGCTGCTACTGTAAATGATTTTCATTTAATAAAGTCTGATTGTTTTGTTAAACCCAAAAGAATATATCACAGACATAAAAAACTGCGCAAATGCAAGACTCCACTGTTCACCCTTGCTAGGTTGCTCTTTCTTCACCCCAGGTTTGTTGTGTTCTTGTTGTTTTGATACTTCCAGCCCAAGTGAAACTGGGTATTGCTTGGAGAGAGAAAATTAGCTCCAAAGTTGGCAAGACACAGAGTTGGTTAAGAACACCCTCTAGCCAATTCCACTGGACTTAAAAAAATCTTTATTTTGGAATTAAGACACTTTCTATGATGTATCTTTGGCTTCCTACAAGTTAATTAGGAGGGTGTCCTACATTTCCTCATTGTGCACATGAAGACAAACGTTTTCAAAGAAGTCCCCAGGATTCCACTCTCATAGCACCCTGTCCTCCTACCTTTAATGGCCACTAATTGTGTGCTTAATTGAGTTCATCGCTAGCTTGGCAAGCAGAGCAGCTTCGATAAATCCAAATTGCAGCCTATATTTGCTCATTCTCCAATACAAGATAGGAGCACAATGTGAAAGATTCTGCAAAGAAGAAAAGAAACAATGTAACTTCCAGAACAGCATTTTTTAAAAGGGTGCTTGTGGAGGAAAAGAGAGAGGAGCAAGTGATGGGTAAAGTGGGATTTGGGGCAGAAAAGGGTCATCCCAAGATTTTCTTCAAAATTAGTAACTGGTTTCACAAAAGAACACACGAGTGTTTGGAGACATTTGCAGTCCCAAAAGATTTTCATTTAACAAAGCATATTTCTGTTGGTAAGGCCCTAACATGATACAACCACACAGAAACACAAGGCTCAGTCTGTGTTCCTGACCAGCTAAAGAAAATTATTCCACATTGATTTTAAACCTGGATTCAGCTTCAAAATTCCTCCTCTACCTATTACCCTCAGCATGAAGCTATGTGTTGCATTAGTTCGTAAATAAAGAAGCCTTGACTTTGTCTGGTACTCAGTTGTAGCCCTTGTATCCAATAGCAGTACCTGCTGGGGTGCTGGGTTTAGGGGCCCATATATACCAACTCAGAGCCCCTTTCCCAAGAGTAACCTCCTCTCACTGTGCTGGGACCTCAAAACATATACTGGAAGGAGGTTTGATTGCAGACTATTAAGAGGCAAAACTCCTGATTCAAAACTTCCCTGGCTTCTGAATACCCCTCGGGATGGGCAGAGAAACCCCAGGTCCCTTGATGGCCCCACAAGCCAACATTGATAAGTCTCTTTCAAACTGAGCATTAATTCAGATTTTCCTCCCATTCCTGCACAATTTAATTTACTGCGTGGAAAATAAGCCAAATCCAATGAGATGACAGAAATCAACAAAATTATAAAATCTTCCTCCTGATATTTCACTTTCTTCATTTTAAAACATAATCATTAAGATGTATTTACGAAATGGTAAATGCAGCAGAAGTCCAAAGGCACAAAACCACAGAGATATTTACTTTTAAGAGACTGAAAGTTCATTGGTTGCAGCATATCTTAGAAATATTTCATCAAATTTATTTTTTGAAGTCATAGAAAATAGTTGAAACTATCTCCATATCTTCCCTCTCCGAGAAAAAAAAGAAAGTGACAAAGGAAAAATGAAAGCATTTCTGGGTGGCCCACGGTTGGTGGGTTGGTACCAAAATTGTTTGGTAAAAACCCAGCCAAATCCTTTTAAAAAGTTAGTAACCCTGTGTCGCCTGGCCCTGGTTGGCCTTTTAAAATTGCCGATCCAGCTTCCGTTGCTAACTTTTACCTTCTTCTCCCAAGTAATCAAACAAAAATTGTTTTCATCAGCAAACTTTTATTCTTATGATTTCCTGAGAAACTACGGCCCCTCCCATCTTGAATTTGATCATGAATATGTCTAGGACTTCAAAAAGGTCAAACAAATTCTCTTGCTTTTGCTTTGCAGCACTCCTCTCATAACTTCCCCCTTTATTTGAGCCTTTTATGGTTACTGCATTTTTCGTGTCAACACTCCAAACACCAGCAGCCCACCCTGAAATGCCAGGCCAGACCAAAGAGGACCTCCCTGGTTCTCTTTTTCACCCTATTCAGGGACTGTCTTTGGTCAGGGAAGAGCCGGGCTGGATGGCATGCCTTTCTCCCACTCACAGGTTTAGGGGAGCAGTTTTCTTGGAAATTGGAAGGCCTGGAGAATCGATGCCATAGAACCAAATGGGCTGTCTCTCAGGGATCCCACACCCACTCTTGGCTTATTGGATCTATAATTGCTCCGAAGGCAGAGCCTTAAATTCATTGCAGGACTCACACCCGTGCCCCATTAATTGCTAAGATCGAGGGATGAGGACTGTGGTTCTGAGGCTGAGAATGACAGGAAGGAAGAGGACGGGGCTGTGATCCCTAACACCTTGGTAGCAGGGCCTCAGAGCAAGGCCTAGCTTCACCAGCGCTCCCCCCATCCCGCCCCACCCTGAAGTCAGACCCAGTTTCTATCACAAAGCCCCGACTTTGCTTCGAAAAGCGCCCTCTTAATTTGTCCTTCTCAGTTCTCTGCATTTGGCAGCTTGGGAGAGGAAGTGAAACAAAGGTACCAAGGAAAGTGAAGTTTTCAATTAATTTGGTGTAGCAGGCGGGGGTGGGAGGTGGCTGCAAAATGCAAGAGGCGGATAGGGCTGCTGGAGAGGTGCAGAAGCTTCAGAGCAGGCGGCGGGATGGCTTTCTCTCCAAGCGCCCTTCACAAGGTCTTTCTGTCAGCCGGGGCAGGCCAGACCGAGGCTGCGGAGCCCTGCTCTGGAGGCGACACTCCCTGGCTGGCACTAGTTTCGAGGTGAATAGCGTAAAGCAGGCATTCCCGGACTTTTCTCGCTCGGACATATGGTCAGGCTCACCGCGCCAAGACCACGTCTTTCCTCTGCTTGACTTACTTGTAATTCTCTGCTGCCAGCCCAAAGCGTGCTTCGGGGTATTTTCCGGGCAGGTAGCGTGTGCGTATAGGAAAGGTCTGCGCCAACTGGTCTTATACTCGAGAAATGTCTTTGCCCAGTACCAATTCGCAACGTGGGGGAAATTTGCTCCCTGGTGTCTGGGGTCTAGAAGTCGACTACCCGAAGGATTAAGCAACAGGATCAAACATTAGTCGTTTCACGTCATGCTGACCATCTCTGTCGGTCATCTTCATTTCGTTATGCAGCTCTGGAAGCCGAGAAAAGGTGGCAAAAACAGCGGTTGCCGAGACAAGGCACAGGCCTCAAGTCGCAGAAGGGGCCTAGGATGGGCCGTCGCGCAATCAAGTCGTGGGGGTGGCTGCGGCGCAAACGCCTGGGTCTAGGGGAGGGCGGGAACGGGAGGTAGACTGCGCTAGGGGTAGGGGAGGGGTGGGGGCCCGGGTGGGTGGGTCCAGCCTAGCCTGGGCCTGGAGCCAGGTTGCTCCGCACCCCCACCCCCCACGTGGCCCTGTGTAGCCAATGGCACGGCCCCCGGCGGGCGCCCTCGGGGCGGGAGGCGGCCCCCCGACAGGCCCAAGGCCCCCTCCCAACCTGAACTTCGTTTTTATAAACGTCCCGCGATGAGCTAACCTGTTGGAGGGCGGGCAGGCGGGAGGCGGGAGGCTAGCCGAGGGAGAGAGGGCGAGAGGGAGAGGGCGGGAGCGAGCGCACCAGAGAGAAAGGAGAGGAGGGACGAGGCTCGCCGCGCCATGCTGTCCTGCGCGGGGCCAGGACCAGGGCCCGGGCCAGGCCAGGCCGGGCCATGAGCCGCTCCGGGAACTGGAACATGGACGGGCTGCGGGCGGATAGCGGGGCCGCCGGGGCCGCCCCGGCTTCCTCCTCCTCCTCGGTGGCGGCGGCCGCTGCTGCTGCGCCAGGACAGTGCCGGGGCTTCCTGTCCGCGCCGGTGTTCGCCGGGACACATTCAGGGCGGGCGGCGGCGGCGGCGGCGGCGGCGGCGGCTGCAGCAGCGGCTGCTTCTGGCTTTGCATACCCAGGGACCTCTGAGCGCACGGGCTCGGCCTCGTCGTCATCTTCGGCTGTGGTTGGGGCGCGTCCAGAGGCTCCCCCGGCCAAAGAGTGCCCAACACCGGCGCCCGCTTCGGCCACTGCAGCGCCCCCGGGCGCTCCCGCCCTGGGCTACGGCTACCACTTCGGCAACGGCTACTATAGCTGCCGCATGTCGCACGGTGTTGGCTTACAGCAGAATGCACTCAAGTCGTCACCGCACGCCTCGCTGGGAGGCTTCCCCGTGGAGAAGTACATGGACGTGTCGGGCCTGGCGAGCAGCAGTGTCCCGGCCAACGAGGTGCCAGGGCGAGCCAAGGAAGTGTCCTTCTACCAGGGCTACACGAGCCCGTATCAGCATGTGCCTGGCTATATCGATATGGTGTCCACCTTTGGATCCGGGGAGCCTCGGCACGAGGCGTACATCTCCATGGAGGGCTACCAGTCCTGGACGCTGGCTAACGGGTGGAACAGCCAGGTGTACTGCACCAAGGACCAGCCACAGGGCTCCCACTTTTGGAAATCGTCCTTTCCAGGTAGGGGCCGTGGAGAAAAGGGGAGAACGCCAGGGAGAGGGAGAGAGATAAGGGGGGAAAAAACCCTTAACTAACCCTTACTTGGGAGTGGGTGCTTGTGCTCCACACTGACCAGGGTTCACCCAGTGGAAGTTTGCCCAGTTTGTGTGAAATCTATAAATTTCTCCCTGAATTTGATTTTTTTTTTTTTTGAGACAGAGTTTTAAGCTGTCTCCCTCAAACTCTTGGGCTTAAGCGCCACAACGCCCGGCTATTTTTTGGTTTTAGTTGTCATTGTTGTTTGGCAGGCTCGGGCTGGATTTGAACCCGCCAGCTGCGATGTATGTGGCTGGCGCCCTAGCCCCTGAACTACAGGCGCAGAACCTCTCCCTTAATTTAAACTGCTTTTTTCACCCAACTTTTTCATCCTTTTGCAATGCAGGCACATTTTTTTCCTGAAGTTTTTTTTTTTTTTTTTTTTTTTTTTTTTTTATTAGAGATATAGTATAACTTTATCGCCCTCAGTAGAGTGCCGTGGAGTCACACAGCTCACAGCAACCTCCAACTCCTAGCCTTAAGCGATTCTCTTGCCTCAGCCTCCTGAGTAGCTGGGGACTACAGGCACCCGCCACAACGCCCAGCTATTTTTTGTTGTTGTTGCAGTTTGGCCGGAGCCGGGTTTGAACCCGCCACCCTCAGTATATGGGGCCGGTGCTCTACCCACTGAGCTACAGGCGAAAGTCCATGCCCTTTGCTCAGGCCTCTCCCTCTCCTTCTAAAGAGGCTTCTTTCCTAAGAAGTGTCACAGAGTTGGGTCCTACTTTGCAAGGTCAATAACTGCCCTCAGAGTTATCACTGAAGTTTTTTAGATAGAGCCCACAAGCTCTAAACACAAAGACTTGGAAAATCAAACTTGTAGCAAAAGACCTGAATACGTATGTGTGTGTAAGCACACAAGTGCATGCGTGTGTGCATGCACACACGTATATATGCAAGCAGTGTTTACAGAAACTGTCCTTACGAGCTTGCCTAATAACCAAGCCATAAAAATGGAGGCTTGTTAAGATGCCGGTTTCAGAAATAATGCTGATCCATCACATTAGCCTTTGTTTTGAACTGCAAATAATCTTTCTTTAATGTGTAACTATTATGTCCATGTAAATCATAATAAAGTCTGAATGGCCTGGTTTTCTTTATTGCACTCCTCTAAGCGCGCGCGCACACTCATACACACAATCTCCAGGTAGGTGCTCCAAATATCTCAGTCTAATTTTTCCCATGCTGTTGTTTGTACCAGGGGATGTGACTCTAAATCAGCCAGACATGTGTGTCTACCGGCGGGGAAGGAAGAAGAGGGTGCCCTACACCAAACTGCAGCTCAAAGAACTGGAGAATGAGTATGCCATTAACAAGTTCATTAACAAGGACAAGCGGCGGCGTATCTCAGCTGCCACAAACCTATCTGAGAGACAAGTGACCATTTGGTTTCAGAACCGAAGAGTGAAGGATAAGAAAATCGTCTCCAAGCTCAAAGATACAGTCTCTTGAAGTGGACTAGGTTGGCCACAGATGGTTTAGATGCAGTCAATTGTCTCCAAAAGACCTTTAGAAAGACTTGAATATGTATTTAATTCCCCCACCCTCTGCCAATGAAGGCAAATTTTGTGAATTGTTTTTTCTCTTCCCTTACCTGGTTCTAAAACCTTTTGCTGTCCAACTTGACTTAGTTCTGATTTTTACGTGTTTATTACTGATTTCGTTCTTGTCTAGGTTTATTTTTTATGATATTTTAAATGTTCTGTTTCTCCCTCCAGGCCAGTATAAAGGACTTGAAGTATTTTTGAATAATCCCCCCAAATGATTTTCAGAAGTGCCATTTTAATTTAAGGGATTTATTTTTAAAAATCACTTTATATGTCCATTCCCAGCACTGCTTATCTTTATAATCTACTAGAGCAGAACAATTTGCAGTCATTAATATCATGTAATTAGGTAATTGAATCATCAGCTCACAGCAGTTGCCCTGAGGCAAGTGGAAACAGCTCCAGGCAGGCAGTCCTCTGGGGTCACCAGGAAAGTCTGAAAAGGGAGGCTGAAGGTACTGTGATGGCATTAAAAATGGCTACCTTATTAAACAGGGTTTGCACTGTATTGGAATGAAGACAATCTTTCCAACTTTCAGGCTTTCACTTGCTGTTTTAATTGTATGTTTTTAGCACATGTTGCAGGTTTATGTTTTTATAATGTTTAATTTGAAAATAACATGGATGCCTTCATTTCTTGAGCTCTAAATGCACATATTTAAGTGGCTGCAATTGATAAAATGACCCAAAGATATAAATGCACTCCCTTTCTTTTGCCTTGGGTCTGTGGGAGTGGGATTGAGGCAATCCCAATACTTAGAGGCTGGATCAATGTGGCCATGAGTGGGAACATATGTCCAGAACTCAATGAAGAAGTCAACTGTCTGAACAAATGCATTGGACCTTTTGTGGAACTTTTAAACATACAGCAAATACAAGAAATGTGGACCTATAAGGCCCGTGAAGAAAAAAAGATGTTTCCGAAAGTGACGCTAACTGCTTTTAAAGTGCTGCATATTTATACAATTGAGAAATTATTTTTGTAATTGCAATGTCTGTGAGCTGGGATTTGTGGGCAGTGCTTCAGGCATTTAAAAATCACATTTTACTCCTAGGGAGATGCAAATAAACAGAACGTTCTTGTTTCCTCTGAGCCTTTATAAAATTGTTTTCTTTTTCATGTTTGTTTTTTTTTCTAGGAATTTATAATATTTATTACAAAATCTTGCTATCCTGAATGAACTGATGTTCTGTACAGATGAAGGAAATAACACCAGTTTTGGTCTCTGAAACTTCCAGGTTTTTCACTTCTCGCTCCCTCCTCTCTTCCCCCATTGGCTTTAATTTACTTAATGATGTCTTTAAATGGCCAGATCCATCTCCAATAAAATTTTATTTCTCTTTCAATATTATCAATTTATTTATATAATTCTATTTATTTTAAATAGAATTTAAAATATTTATTTTAAAAAGCCATGTGTACTTGTGTGCCTGAGTATAGGAAAACTCATTCACTTGGACATTTTCAACCTATTCATAAACATCCACATATTATGAATATGTGGGCTAGAAAGATCTTGAAATTAGAAAGACTTATCCATATTTGGCGATCAAAAAAAAAAAAATTTAGGCTTAATCCTTTCTCCAGGCAGTCAGTACATAGCAATTGACAATTGAATACTGTCAATTATACAACCTCAACTTCCAGGCCCAATTTTTAGGCACTACGAATTTTCACCTAGAGAGCTTTTTGCCACTCAAGGAAATGGCTGCTGAGGAGCTGGGTGACTTGTCCTTAACAGTACCTTCTGACACAATCAATTTAGTAGTCGCTAATTTTTCATATGTAAGTTGTTCAACATGGATTTTTAAAACCTCACATAATATGTAAACTCTTCCAGTGGGAGGGCTCCTTTATAGCTCTGAGAAAGAAAGCACAGAAACCTAAAGTTGTAAACTACTTTCGTTTTCTCTGGCTCAGCTTGACTTCTTTCGCATCTTACTGCCGACTGTAGACAACCAACTTCATTTTGTAGTGGGGGGTGGGTGGGAGGGGAAAGATATGACCACAATTCAATTTCTGGAGAAGAAATAATCCATGAAAATGGGGCCAGCCGTCCTGGACCTTACATTTCGGGAATGGTCTCTACCACTTTCGTTGTTTTTCTCTTAAGATGTGTTTGCATCAGAAATGGATATATTTTTCCTTTATCCTCATCGCCCCGCCAACGCCTCCCCCGCCCCAAATCCTCTACAACTTTTTGTAACTTGCAGACTCTAAGGCCTAAATCCATTTCCCAGGTCCATTTCTCAGGTTTCCCTTGGTGAGTAGGGGAGATTGCCTCGAGGATTTCCCCGTTCGTCTGTATACAGTTTGCTCGTCGGTTTCCCGCCACCTAAGAAAAATAGGAGGTTTGCTGAAGATTAAAACTGCGCTCAAACGCTCTGTTGGAATTTGGATCGATGGGTAAATCAGTAACAGATGAAGGTTTTGGTTTTTATATGCGTTCCTTTTATACTCCAAACTGTGGAGGGAGGAGAGGAACCCATAAGAGGCCAAGGAGCTAGAAGGGAGGCCGCGAGGAGCCTGAGAGACGAAGGGAACTTGAAGAGAGGCCTGGAGCAGGAGATAGACCTTAGAGAGAGCCCCTCAGAAACCTGGCGGGGTTTTAGCGCCGCCGGTGGGAGACCGAGGTCCGCTCGTACATGCGTGATTCAAGAGGCAAGGAAGCTTTGGAACCTGGACCTAAGGCCAGACAGAAAGGTGACAGCAACGCTTACGTACGTCTGGCAGCCCGTTGGGTCCCAAAGGCTCTGCTGTCGGGGTCAGCCCGGCAGCCAAGGTCTACGGCTTTCGGCTTTCGAAGACGCTCGGCTGTTCCTGAAAGCAGGCGGTGACCGCCGGGGCTGGCGTCCCCAGGCGGGCCGCACCGCCCTTCGCTGTTGATCTTGACCGTGCGGCTGTGCCTCGCTAGGCGTGGAGCGCGCTCGCCATCTCCTGGGCGGTTGGCGCCATTGGCGAGCTTAACGTTAGCTCCTCGGCCAAATTCGTCCTATTCTTTGCCAAGCCTCCTGTCACCCCTACCCTCCGACACCCCCCCTCCCAGTACTCAGCTCCCGCTCCACGCATAAAAGTTTGCTTGCCAGGCATCGAAAGTCATAAACCCAAGGGTTGAAGTGGGGCGGCTGGGCAAAGAGCAATGGAAGGAGTCTAGCTGTTTTAGTCTTTTATGTTTCTCCGTTCCTTCATTCCTTTGGTCTTGAGGAGTAAACAGCTGTTATAAGGCTGACCAAGGTCCTAAAGAGACACTCGTGGGCTTGGGGATAACGGGGAATGGCTGTGAACTGAGACGGGAGGAGCAGAGAATGCAAAGACCCCTAGTGCTGAAGCTTTGGGGCTTGAGGAGGCAGCACCTCCTAAAAAATAGGCCAGATTCCCTACAATAGTAACTATTAGGTACCCGAGGCCTGTTCCCCAAAGTCTCTGGGAACTCAGGTTGCAGCTGGTGCTTACCCCCACATTCCATAAAAGGAGGGGAGCAGAGTCTAGAGATTCCTGAGCTCCCAAGGAAAGTCTGGCAGAGCCCAGAGAAGCCCTAGACTTCCCCACCCCCATCCTCCCCACCCCCGCCCTAGAGGCCGATTGCGTTCCCCAGAGCGGCCCAATTGGTCGCCATAACTCACACAATAAAGTCGGAGTGCGGCGTGGTCAGCCTTGCCCTCCGGCGGCGCCTGTGTGGTCTCATTGCAGAAGCTGGAGGTCTAACCAATTCCAGCTTGGCTCAGGGACCCAGCGGCCTGCAGCAGGCTGGGGCTGCCGCCCATCACTGAGTCTCTAGAGATCCTGGGATCCGAGACAGGAAGGGAGGACCCTTAATCCTCTGACTCGACTAGATAGGTCTGCTGCATACTGCTGCTCCGGAGACACTGCAGCCATTCCTGCTTCCCTGTTTGCCAGACCCACGAACCTGCTAGCCCCCGGCGTCCCTGCCTAGAGACGCTGAGACCAGGAGCTACAAGGCGCCTGCCTCTGTGCGCTGCTCTTCCCGCCCAGGTGTCTCTGGCTTTTCTGCCTGTCCACACCAGGTGGTGGTGGGGGGATTCATCCTGCTCTGCCCTCCAGGAGTGAATGGACACCGTGGAGCTCTGGTTTGCAGGGTGTAGTCACCAAAGTGACTCCTGGAGATAAGAGGAATGTAGCATTTAACCACAAATGGCGGAACAAGCTTGCCAGTTTCCCTGGGCATCATTCTTCACGGACCCTGACGGCATCTTCCCAAGGGTCATAGTTTCTGGCCATAAGAACACATACCAGGGGTAGTATGAAGCTCCTTCCTGAGCACCATACAGGCAAGAGTCAGTGATGCCTTTCTTGTGCCTGCAGCCTCAACTGAGGGCTCAAGCCGAAGAGTGAGTCTTTGCTGCCAGATCCTCAGGGCAGAGGCCTTTTAAGAGAGCCTTTCTATGGAGGAGATTGAGATAGGAATGGTATTGCTCAGGCCTAGAAACAGAGCTCATGGTCCTTCCGGACCTCATCCTATCCAGAGAGGCCGAAAAGGTCCTCGGAAAATGCCTCAGATACGAGTTAAAGCCTGTGGAAGCAAGCCTGGCCCAGACAGCCTCCGGAAAACGGATCACAAAGCCAATCACGACCAAGAAGGATCCCAAGGGACACTTGGACAAAGGCACCCTCTGTCTGATTCCCCCAACTCCTGAAGCTGGGCCCAGAAACTTGTAGAGACTGATAGCCTTTGCTCAACGTGACTTGGCTCTGCCGCAATCTAGTCCTTAGATATCGAACATTGCGGGTGTTATCACAATATCCTGAAGGGGGGGTACGGGTTGGGGGATGTAGGCGGCGCTGAAATGACCGGCTTTGAAGAACCTGCAGGCAAAGTTTCGTCCAATCGTCTGAGCCTGTCCTCTTATTCCCGGTTGTAACTAAATACTGTTGCAATCTCAGCCGAAGCCCTTTGTTGGAGATGTGTGAGCGCAGTCTCTACAGAGCGGGCTATGTGGGCTCGCTTCTGAATCTGCAGTCGCCTGACTCTTTCTACTTCTCCAATCTCCGGCCGAATGGCGCCCAGCTGGCTGCGCTTCCCCCCATCTCGTACCCACGCGGCGCGCTACCATGGGCCGCCACTCCCTCCTCGTGCGCCCCTGCGCAACCTGCGGGCGCCACTGCCTTTGGTGGCTTCTCGCAGCCTTACCTGGCCGGCTCCGGGCCTCTCGGCCTGCAGCCGCCAGCAGCCAAGGAAGGACCTGAAGAGCAGGCCAAGTTCTATACGCCTGAAGCGGCCGCCGGGCCCGAGGAGCGTGGCCGTACGCGGCCGCCTTTCTCCCCTGAGTCTACCCTGGCCCCTGCAGCGGCTGCTCTCAAAGCAGTCAAGTACGACTACATGGGTGTGGGCCGTGCGGTGCCAGGCTCCGCGACCCTGCTCCAAGGGGCCCCCTGCGCCGCCAGCTTCAAGGACGACACCAAAGGCCCGCTCAACTTGAACATGACAGTGCAGGCGGCGGGCGTTGCCTCTTGCCTGCGACCTTCACTGCCCGACGGTAAACGGTGCCCAGGCTCTCCGGGCAGGTTTGGGCCGGGATGGGAGGTGGGATGCGCGGGAGAGTATAGAGGGAGGTGAACTGCCTGGGATGGGCAACCGACAGAGAACGAGCCAGGCTGACGTAGATTGGCGCTGTGTTGCAGGCCTGCCGTGGGGGGCCGCCCCGGGGAGGGCCCGCAAGAAACGGAAACCCTATACGAAGCAGCAGATTGCAGAATTGGAAAACGAATTTCTCCTCAATGAATTCATTAACCGGCAAAAGCGCAAGGAATTGTCCAACAGGCTGAATCTCAGCGACCAGCAGGTTAAAATCTGGTTCCAGAACCGGCGTATGAAGAAGAAGCGCGTGGTGCTTCGGGAACAGGCGCTGGCGCTCTACTAGCCTCTCTCTGGCCCGGGCCGACCGGGCCTGCCCTTTTGGACAGAGGCCTGGTGTGGGGAGGAGGATCTGGGCCTGGGGCTTTTCCTTTGGTGGCTCCTTCTTCACTGGTCCCAGAAGCCAGCAGGAGAGTTGGAGATCGGGCCAGTGGAGCCTCAGGTGCTTTTCCCTCCGAGAAGCTGTGAGGGGGACATTCGTTGTGGAGTTGCAATGCTATCCTGGCCTTAAGGCGTCTACGTGGGGGCGTGGGGTCACCTGTCCTTGCTCTTGTCGGGGGAATTTGCACGCACAGCAGACTTATGCTCCCTTGTACTTGAATTTTTGTTTCCACGTGGTTATTTCCCCCATTTTTCTTCTCTCCAACCCTTTCTGCATTTAGCAGGCACCTAGCTGGAGCTCTGAGCGGAAGTGAATATAGGAAGGAGTCCATGCGGAATGAAAAGAGCTGTGGCTACGATTGGATCTCTTTGCAGCAGAAGCTCTTTGTGGCAAAGTCAGTATCAAGCACTGTTCCCCCTCTGTCTGCCCTGGCTGTTAGGAGAGGACAAAAGCCGCCCTAGACCTTCAGACTTCCAGAGAAAAGGGGAGGGGTGGGGAGGGACTCGGTGGCTGGGCAAACTTGGAGACACCATGGAATGCAAGCTGAGCTGGCCTCTCTAGCTGGGTAGAATTGGCTGGAGACTTTTTTTCAAGTGATGGGATGAGGGAGGCTGGGCTCCAGAGCAAGCTGCAATCTCCAGACAGGATTGGCAACATTTCCTTACTTCTCCCACTTCTTCACACATGCCTAAGTCAGCAGCCTGTAACTAGACCCCCAGAGCTGGGCTCTGGTGAGCTGAGCTCTGGTCGGCTTTGAGACTTGGTTAGACAGGATGGAGGAAAAGAAATGGGGAGGGGGTAGGGAATAAGGGGAGGGGGGTCTACACTCTGACTGTAAATATGGCTTTCCAGTTGAGATGGGTAAATGTGTTGACATGTCTTTCTTCGGCAAGTTTAATGGGCCACAACAAGGAGAGGCTAAACTCCTCTTTAAGAGTCATTGGGTATGGAATGAGACCTTTCCAAATCTCAGCTCCTGGTCACCTGCTTCTGACAGAGCAGAGGGGACCAGAAGTTTCTCTCTCATTCTTTCTACCACCAGTCAATTCCATCAGAGGCCCATCCAGTGTGCCTTTTCTAAGGCATGTCTGGCTTGCCCTTCAAGGCCTTGAACCCTACCAGGCTTGCTTGTGGAGGCTGGGGTTCTTGAATACCAGATGGAGTAATTCCAGATGTGCTGGGGTGTTCAGCCTTAACCTCAGTGAATCCAAGCCTACATACACACGGACACACTCACACATACAGCTTCTTCAACTAGCTCTGCCTGTTCTCCTTCTCCTACTGAGATATAGCCCACATACCCCCAACTCCTAGTGATTTCAGTGGAAGACCAGGGCCTAGATCTGGAGTGGACGGACATCTCATAGAGAGCCTTGAATCTTAGTCCAAATGACCTCAGTTGATGTTTAGATTCATTTCATTTTCTTTGCTTTCTAATAGTTATCGTGCATGTTTTATTTTCATTTTGTCAAAAACAATAGTTTGTATATATCAGACACAATACATAGAAATGTTTTGAGTGGAAATAAATACCCGGGTCCCTGCCAAGCTATCAAGGGGGTGATGTTGATTTTTCAAAATGCTTCAGATTCCCTCCTCATGCTTTTCAAGCCAGCAAATTCGTTTTTCTTTTCTGTTTACAGTTTTACTGCAGGTGAGAAAATGAGAAAATGGCTTCCAATACAGTCAGGAAATGCTGTGTAAAAGCCTATGAACAAAATATGTATGAAACATCCAAAGTGGGGGGTGGGGGCATAGGCAGATTTGATGTGTCTCACACACTAAGGGAACTCTTAGCTGGTTGCAGGCTGGGGCTTCTGTACTTTGCCTAAATTCTCAAACTTTAAAGCTTGTTGTTAGGGAACTGCCAAGATTTGAGGTTCTTCATATTTCAAAACAAAAATCTCCCCCAAGTTTTAGTGAGTCTTTTCTGTAATAGGCTATGCCCTGTGAGAAGCCCCAACACCCATACCTCCACCAGGAGTGCAGGAGGCTCCCTCAGGGGAAGTGGCCTCAAGACACCATAGACCTTCGGCCTTCAGAGCATTCTAGCTCAGTCCAGGAAAGTTAGGGGCCTGCTTTGTACTCATTTTTATTGCAGACCCCAGTTCTTAGCTGGTGGAGGTGGAAACTAGGTTTTAGTTAGAAGGAGAATTAGCAAAATTTCTTCATCTCTTATGACCAAGTATTCAACATTTTTATTCCCCTTTCTGAAGTCAATTTGATTTATATGTAAAATAAATTTTAATTGCTTTTTTGAAAAAAAATGCATACACATATACACACACACACACTGGGACAGAAAGAGCCTGCTGAGGCCCTATGGCTAGAAATGTTTCCCCACCTGGCTGGGCATATGGAGGTGGTGGTACCCAGAGTCGGATCTCTCAGTTTGAGTCTGCATTCAGAGGTTTGCCTCCTCAAACACAACCAAACAAAGGCAGAAGCTGCACTGAGACCTCGGGTGCGGAGGGCTGAGGATAGGGCCAGGAAATCAGACTTAAATCCAGGCCCTAAAACAACACAGAGCTTGTTTCTTTCCAAAATATACCATTAAATCATCGTCTTCTTTCCCTTTAGTCTGGGATGTGTGGGGGAGGGGATATTCACGGAGTCCATTCTCCAATGAAAATTAAATTATTTTAAGCATAAAATCTTGTCTATCAGTTCAGCATGTTTTCCAAATCGATCCTCTTTTTTGGTGCACACAAATATAAAGGTGGTGGTATCTCCTTCCGGCAAAGATTTGGAACACAAGGAAATTTGTAAGAAACAAATGCTTGAGAAAAATGATGCTGAAGTCTGAGGGCTTAACATTCCCTCGCAGAAAGACAAATGCGTGCTACGAAAGAAATGCCGCAATCCACGAAGGCCTCTTGACTAGGAAAAAGATTTTAAAACGAGAAAAGCAGCTTCATCTGGCATTCAATCAGTTGCAACTCAATGGGCCTCAGAGGGCGACCGGGGGGGACGCTTTTAAGGCCTGGGGGTTCTCCCCAAGGGAGGTGGGCTGGGGAGGCTTCCGGGATGCCGGCAGCTGAAGGAGAGATCCGGAATCGCTGTAAATATTCATGTCTGCATGGGGGGGTACGAGGGTGCCCCTTCACCCGCCTCTCCCTGCTGCATCCACCCCCCTCAGTGGTGGGGGGAGAGCACGGCGCCTGTCCAACTGTCCTTGGACAAAGGTAATCTCCCCACATTTTTTGCTCTTCAGTCGCTGAAGTAAGGAGTCCATTCCGAAGGCTCTGCAGGGAAGGATTGGCTCTGGGTGTTTTCCCCCGTGTTTCTTTTCTTTCGTTTCCTAAAAGAGCATAAATAATTAAAGTTTGGCAGGGAAGAAAAGCTTTCTTGCAGAACTGTAATGGCAATAAATGAAATGACTCAGAATCCCTTCTCCAGTCAGCTTTTACGAGAGCTGCCAGACAGTGTCTGTTCACGTTCTCCAGATACCAGGAGCGACCTGACAAAGTTAAGGTCAAGTTAGTGTCTTATCTTGGGTGGCTCGAAATTACCGCATCGCGTCTGGGCGCTGCGCGGAAAGCTATTGCTCGCCGAACTGCTGGCTGCACCCTGAAGGCCTGATGCGCTGCTCCCTGCGTTTCGGGTGGGGCTGCGCAGACAAGGACAAGGCCACAGCGCCATGGTCTTCACGGTAGGTTCTTCAGCGGGACGCGCGGGTCTGGAGGCTGTGGTTTTCCGTGGGGGAATGGGAAGAGGACTAAGGAGGGAACTGGGGCAAAACAGCGACACGTACTGGGGCTGGGACTGGAACGAAAGCCCTGGGTTGTGGGGGAGGGTAAGGGTCCGTGCTAAATAGCCGAGATGGGCCCACCGCCCCCTTCCTCTGTGCACCCGCGCGCGGTTGCAGATGGCTCACCCTCCCGCGCCAAAGCGCTGCTCCGGCCGGGAGCCGCCGTCGCCATGTCGTTGAACTTGAATGGTTCGTCCTCCCCATTTCCCTCTTCTTCGGTCAGCAGGATCCACTTTGGGGGCGGCAGGTTGCCTGCGCCTGACCCAGAGCCGCGAGAATTTTGAACATCCTCAGAACACTTAATTACCCGGCCTGGAGCCCCTGTGGCTACCCTGGGTCCTGAGCGACTGAAGGGGCAATGTGAAGTGTCCGGGGAGCCATTTTAGGAGAGAGATCCAGGGGCGTCAACCACAAGCCAGAGTGGGAGAGGTTTGGGCCTAGGATGGAGATGGGAAGGCAGATAAGTGCCGGGGGTCTGGGCTGAGAAGGGGGCCAGCTGGAATCTGGGCAGGGGTGCCAGCTGCGGGAAGGGGGGCACACAAGATGGGCAGTTGGTGGGGGGAGCTCTGTGCCCCTCAGTCGGCACAGACCTGTTTGCTGCAGTGTTGGGGGAGGGAAGCAGACGTGGGAAGGGGCGGAGGAAGGAGAGAGGAAGAGAGAAAGGGAGGGAGGAGAAAAAGGAAGGGGGGGGACATCAGCTAGAACATAGATATTAGCTCAGACCGCCCGCCTTTTCTCTGTCCGCCCGGTGGGCAGAGCGCACAGCACCGTCACTGCGGAAGCCCGGTCCGGAGAGGGAACCAGCATTATAGCCAGCGCCGCCTGCCCTGGGCATAGAACTGAGGCCCAGGCCTCAGAGCTGGGATTGCCTGGGCAGTGGAATCTTGGGGAAGCTGCCCTCGGTTCTGGTTCTGGGATCTGGGTTTGGGTAGAGCGCGGTTTACGTTTGGAAAGTGCCTACTCTCTCCGAGGTGGGAGCCCAGGCCTGACCCGTGGGTTAGGAGAGAGTACAGCAGGCGTTGGAGGAGAGTGAGGCCTTAAGGCCAGTGGGTGGGGTGCCTAGAAGAGTCTGCCTCAGTGCCAGCTGGCACAGAGGGCTCCAGTGGAAAGGTAGACGCCGCTGAGAGCTCTGGGAGAGTCAACTTATCTCCAGGGAGGCCACAGTAACCGACCCAAGGGCCCGGAGAGGAGCCTTGTGGAAATTCTGAATAGATGCGCAGGCCTTGGCGGGGCTACGATTTAGTGACCGGTCTGGCTGTGAGGCGGACTGGTCCCTCGCCAAGCCTGAAAGCACAGGAGGTGAGAAGGTGGAGTCGCCAGGGCGGTTCGTCCCTCGGGTGTGGCGAGCGGAAGGCCGGGCACTGTGAGGGTAGGACTCCAGATTCTTTTGTTCACAAGACCCCCCAGCTTCTAGGGAGGCCAGGACCACGGGGTGTCTCCTTTAGCTGAGCTCCCTTCCGCTTTAGTACTGAGAGAAGGCAGAGAGGCAACAGGGAGAGAGAAAAAGAGACAGTGACTCTCAGCTTAGGGGAAGGAATGAGGGAGGATGCGAGGATAGAGAGAAAAAGGAAAAGAGATGAGAAAACTTAGAGGAAGGAAGAAGGGAAGAGGAAATGAAAGGGGAGACTGACAGATGAAAGGAGAGGAGAGGGGGATGGGGGAAAATTGAAGAAAGAAGAAAGGAGAAAGAGACAGGAATAGAGAAAGAAGGAAATCACAGAAGAGAAGGCCGGGTGGGCACCGAGGCCTTGAGGCCCTGGCCGGGATGAGCACCAAGATGTTTGGAGTGGGATTTGGGGCTCAGCACTCGTGCACCCGGAGTCAGAACCAAAGAGAGCCAAGTTACTCAGCGGTGAACGGCGCAGGGCAGAGAAATATGTAAATCAGGGCTTCCTGTGTTCTGGAGAGTGGCGCAATTACACCCCACGAACAAGAAGCAACAAGCTCCCGGCGGGTGAGCTGCAGAGGGTGGCGGCGTCGCGGGGGAGGGAGCGCCTGCAGTAAGGGGGTGGGGTTGGGAACCTCACACCCTCACACCTAGTCCCTAGCTTCTAGGGAGCCCCGCGCTAGGGGCTCCCCCCTCCGCTTGCCGCTTGTCTCCCTTCCCCCTTCCTCCCCCTCCTGCCCCTCCTTCCTCCTCCCTGCCGGCCTCAGTCCGCGTACTTAAAGCCGCGCTGGCGGGCAGGCGCGGGCGGGCGGCCCGGTCGGGCTGTGGCAGATGCGCCCAGCGGTGGCAGCCACCGGAGGCGCGCAGGTGACCTGCCTGAGGCGCTGCCAGGTCAGAGGGCGCCCGGGGGAGAGCTGAAAGAGAGGGTGGCCGATCCTTCCCCAGCGTGCGCGCGCGTGCGCGCGCCTCGGCGCCCGGAGCTGTCCCGGGGCGTGTTGGCGAGCGCTGATATAGATATAAGGACATTTCTCTTCATGGCGTCACGTGACATAATTACCACCAGAATCAATCAAGATGAATTGCACGTCAGCGCCCGGTGGGGATTTTTGCTTAGTTGATCCTGGCCCGAGCCTCTTGTGCAATCGATGGCTCAGGTTGGCTGCGCGGGGAGCGGCCCGGGGCTCGCCGGCGCGCACGCCGTGGAGCCATGAACGACTTTGACGAGTGCGGCCCGAGCGCAGCCAGCATGTACCTGCCCGGCTGCGCCTACTATGTGGCCCCATCTGACTTCGCTAGCAAGCCTTCGTTCCTTTCCCAACCGTCGTCCTGCCAGATGACTTTCCCATACTCTTCCAACCTGGCGCCTCACGTCCAGCCCGTGCGCGAAGTGGCCTTCCGCGACTACGGCCTGGAGCGCGCCAAGTGGCCATACCGCGGCGGCGGTGGTGGCAGTGGCACCGGGGGCGGCGGCGGCGGGAGCGGCCCCGGTGGGGGCGGCGGCGGCGCCGGGGGTTACGCTCCCTACTACGCGGCCGCAGCAGCGGCCGCGGCAGCCGCCGCAGCGGCGGAGGAAGCGGTCATGCAGCGCGAGCTGCTCCCTCCCGCGGGCCGCCGGCCGGACATGCTCTTCAAAGCGCCTGAGCCGATGTGCGCTGCGCCGGGGCCGCCGCACGGCCCCGCGGGCGCCGCCTCCAACTTCTACAGCGCTGTGGGCCGCAATGGCATCCTGCCGCAGGGATTCGACCAGTTCTACGAGGCGGCACCGGGGCCACCGTTTGCCGGGCCTCAGCCCCCGCCACCACCCGCGCCACCGCAGCCCGAAGGCGCTGCCGACAAGGGCGACCCCAAGATCGGGGCCGGTGGCGGCGGGGGCAGTCCCTGTGCTAAGGCGACCCCCGGCTCGGATCCTAAGGGGACGGCAGAAGGAGGTGGTGGAGACGGCCAGGGCCCCCCGGGGGAGGCGGGGGCCGAGAAGAGCGGCGGCTCAGGTAGGCACCGGGCACCGGGTGAACGGCTGGGCCCGGGGGCCGTGAGTGCAGGGGGGCGGCGGGGGCCTCCCTCTGCTCTCGCCGTTTTATGTGCTACTTTATAAGCATTCGAAGGGGTTTATACATCCTATAAGATTTCCTGGGCCGTTGTAAAGCGTGTTTATGGTAGGAAACCAATTTAGGTGGGCTTAAGGTAGACTTCGAAGAAGACATTAATCGCTGCAGAGAGTCTTTCTTCAGTTTTTGGGAAGGGGGGGTGCTAGAGACCTTGGAGGGAGGGAGGCAGACTTTGAGTCAGTTTGTGAGTGCAGACACCCGAGCCTCCTGCTTTTAAGGGAGAGAGGCGGGGATGGGGGGGGCTGTGGGGGAGTTTGATCCTTGCACTGGACTTTATCCAAGCCTCTGGCTGACGCGCGCCTGGAGTTAAGCAGATACCCCGGCGGGCACGCTCATGTCTGTCTCCCCTTGGGTTCCAGTTCAGAGCCTGCTTCGCCCTTTACTTACTCAACTCGGTGTCAGGGTGGTTTTGTGTGGGATGCGTGTGTATGTGTGTGTGTCCGGGCGTGAACACACGTCCACGCCCGCACTCCTGTGCCCGCCCATATATCATCCCCCACGACGCAGGCAGAGACTTTCAGCGGCGGCAGGGAACGTCCCCAACGGGACCAGGGCCTGGCCCTAGTCCAGTGATGGCGAGGGCGGGTGGGGGCTGGCAGGCAGCAGCCTCTCTCACCCCTTGGTCTCTTTGACTTGCAGTGGCCCCCCAGCGGTCCCGGAAGAAGCGCTGTCCCTATACCAAGTACCAGATCCGCGAACTGGAACGCGAGTTTTTCTTTAACGTGTACATAAACAAAGAAAAAAGACTACAACTCTCTCGGATGCTCAACCTCACTGACCGGCAAGTCAAAATCTGGTTCCAGAATCGCAGGATGAAAGAAAAGAAATTGAACAGAGATCGTCTGCAGTATTTCACTGGAAACCCCTTATTTTGAGAGATCCAGGAAGCACCCCCTCTCCCGAACCCCACTCACCCACCCTCTTCCCATCACCAGCCTGCCCTCCGCAGGTCCAATGTCCTTGGGTTTAATGACGCCTCTTCTCTGTGGAACTTCACCATTCCTTCCCACGGTCAACTCAGGACCTC
The DNA here is from genome assembly GCA_963574655.1 of Perodicticus potto. Classification (NCBI taxonomy): domain Eukaryota; kingdom Metazoa; phylum Chordata; class Mammalia; order Primates; family Lorisidae; genus Perodicticus; species Perodicticus potto. Next base: position 44,143 of record CAUYRH010178106.1, read on the forward strand.
CCAGCGACCACTGCAGCCTGCGGACGAGGCCGGGGACTTGGCCAAGCGGATCCTAATAAGGGGAAAATGGTAAATGCAAACATCCCTTTACATACAATTTTACCGCCAATGTGCTGTTGTTCCCCCTCCCCCTCTCAGAGTCCTCGTGGGGACTCGGCGGGATTTGCAGGGAGTTAGGCCTGGGGCTAGAAGGCGCTGGTGTTTTGTTCTGAGTTTAAGAGATCCCTTCTTTCCCCTTCCGTGAACGCAAATTATTTAAATTCTGGGAAATGTACCTTTGGTCTGTCATTTCAAGGCATGAGCACTGTCTTTTTTGTGTGAATAAATGGTTTCTAGTAAAATGGAGGTTACAGCTTCAATACACTGTATTAATTCTCCTCTTTGAAGTTTAGTGCCTGATTAGGGTATTTTAGTGATCAGAACCCTCTTTTCCATGCAGCTGAAAAGCAAGGGAAATACTTTTAATATCACTAAAATAGAAATTGTTCCCTCCTATTCCCTGTAGGTTACACTGGCTTTAAAAATTACATTAGTGATGAATTGATATGACCCTACCATCCTGTTGATACCTTCACCAGGCTATGATGTTGGGGCAACAGGAACATAAGAAGCAAATCTCCACCTCCACTCCTACTCTAGCACACTTGAAATTTCTGAAAAAACAAAAAATATCTTTTTAAAAACTTTAGAAAACCTACTTATCTCTTAATAAGGTGGCAAGGAGACAAGGTCCCTTAAAAAGAAGAAACCAAAATAGAACCCTCCTTTGGAAATGAAAAGTTTGCTAAAAGAAAGATATTAGTGAGTGAAGAGGGCCTGGGGTCCTTACTGGGGGGTCTTAGTGGGCTTGAAGTAGGGAATATAACCACACACAGAGAGGGATTGGAGTAGGGCTAGGGGCTGCAGACCTGCTGCCACCACATTTACCGCTTCAAGTTAAAGAATGTGGTGAGGGCTGCACTGCACTTTATGTTGCAGGACCAGGCCAGGCTGTTTACAAAACCTTGAACTGTCTAGACAACACCATAAAAGCCAAAGTTCTAAACAGCTTAATTGGGTTATATTATACACCTTCTGGTGGGCCCAAAAGAGATTTCCGCAATGTGCAATAAACTGGAGAAGTGAGAAAAGCTTCTCTTTCTCTGAAAAGAGTTACGTGAATCTTATGACTCTTAACCTCTCATAAGCTTAAAGTCAAAATATAAATTCATAAATGCACAGCATCCCATGCGTCTTTCCAAGAGTTATGCATTTTGAAATGCATTTTTTAATTGCTAAGGCTTCTTTTTGGGAAAGAAAAAAAATAAGTGCATAAGTGTATGCCTTTGAACTTCCAAAATGTCAAGGTCATCACCTTTAACCTTTCTGAATAATTAGGCGCCTTAAGGTTCTGTGATTTTCAACTGCCACCCCCTCTCATACATATATGCTCACACATCCAAACTCACACACACATTTACGACCACACAGAGTCCTATCTGGAGCTCACCATAAATCTAAGAAAATTCCTAATTTCAGGATCAATAACCTTAATTTCCCTGCAAATATTTGTGTAATGCAATAGCAACTGATTTCTCTTTTTAAATACTGGCTAAATTTAAATGCCTACTAGCATGCTTTTCCTACAGCTAGGAAATGCTAAGGATTTGGTGGGGGGGGGCTAGTGGTCCCCTTTACTCTAATGAAGAACCACAGTTTTAAAAGCAGGCATTTGGAAGAGGAAGTTCTGTGTAGACTTACACCTTCATTATATTTGAAAGCAATTTGCCACCCTGTCAAATAAATTATTGCACTTTCTATGATATGAAACAAAAGGAATTATATTTATATTGTTTTCAAAAGCATCCTTCAACCTGTGGTGAAAGATGCAATAGAAACAAAGCCTACAATCGAAAAATTCGTTAAGAAGGGGATTCCTTTGTTTGGAATTCTGAACACCTGTAAAAAATGTCAGTGTCCTAATAGTATGATCATTTGGGAGTTTGAAACTAGTTTATTCCTTTCTTTTTCCATCTATATATTTTTTTACTGAGTCTAAATGTTGAAAGCTGTGTGCCCACCACAGTACGTAAGCCGAACCCGAGAGATGCCATTTCCCGTTTGCAGGGGCCTGGAGATCCACACGAGGGCGCGCTCACGTTCCAGAAGCCAAGTTTGACCGAGAGGCAGCGGTACCTTTATCTTCCCAATACTGGATTCTAACAGGCGATCTCCGCCTGCTAGAAACAGGCTGCAGCTAAGGTGTTTGCTGTTGTGTGTTCTAAGCAGCCACAGGGTGTGAGAAGTTGTATAGAGACAGAGAAAGGGAAGCCACCAGATTCATGAAATAGGAGATTACCTAATTGTTGTCTCCTTAAAGATAAAGCTATTGCAAAGAATACCTTGGTATAACATGATGTGTTAGGAAGAGAGTTTTAAAAGACAAATATATGCATTTTGAAATATGTCATGGCCACTGCACGTTAATTAAATTAGAGAAAAGTAATTTTGTTGTTGGTTTGAGAGTGGAAAGCGTAGTCGAGGGTAGGACCTCCGCCCCCTCCCCGCATAAACCGCATCCGTTTTGAGCTAGCTCTTAGACTGCTTGAGATGATTAAAAGGCTTTTGTTTAAAACAGATCAGGGCGCCAGAAACTTAGCTGAATGTGGTCTTAGAAAAAATGAGATGTATTAAGGACTGAGGGGAATCTTTCTAGGATAGGGGGTCCCTGGGCGGCGCCTGATTTCGAGGCTCTGTAGAGCCCGGGAGTCGAGGGCAGGAAGGACTGCGAGTTGGGGCGCCAGGGCCAGCCTGGGCTGATGCGGCCACCGGAGGCGGTAGGATCTCCGGAAACGTTTCAAGGCGCTGTGGAATGGGGAGTGTATCTGAAGCGAATGGTCTTTGAGTTTGACAGAACCCTGGCCACCCTGCCAAGCTGCCGGCGGTTTTCGTGTGCGGAGTTTGATTTTGGCATCGTCTTATGGAAGCAGTTTATTCGTTGTATGCCCTCCCTGTCGCAGCCGAGCTCCTGAAACCGAAGAGGGCCTGTGTCCCGGTTCGCGGTTCAAACGGGAGGGCTCCAGAAAGGTGATAGGGCTCCAGGACGTGGGCTGCTCTGAGGGAGGATGGCCCCCTTCCCCATCCCCCATCCCCGAAGTTCATTGTGAAGAGCCTGCAGACCTCAGAATTAGAGTCGGTCTCTTTGGCTCTGCTGTCACCCGCCCTCCAAACCCTGGTCCAAAGTCTCTGGGGCTCGCTCGCCTGCTCGCCCCCTCGCCCCTTCGGCCCCTCGCCCGCCGACTTCCAGGAGGACCTGGCATCTGTTTTTAAGCGGAGGCTGGGGCTCCAGGAGCCCTCGGCGAGGCGCCTGTGAGAGGCGTGGGTGTTCCCCGCGGGTATCCTCAGCTCCGCTTGTCTGGCTGCGAGTCCTGCTTAGCTACAGTGAAGTGACCTTTCCTGAGGCTGAACCGGAGCCTCAGTCTACTTAGGGTGAGAACTCCCCTGCCAAAAGTCGTTATGTTCCTCTCATGGCGGTCCCAGCGGTGGCGCACCTGGCCGTCCCAGGCCCCTTGGCCTTGGCTGGCAGCCGCCTGCGAACCACAGCTGCTCAGCGGTCTGCAGTTCCTGTAATCTGGGTAGCGCCCAAGATGTGCCAGGCAAAGGGGACCAGATCATGACCCCTAGGGGCTGAAGCCATGCCTCCAAACAGACACACTGTTCAGAGTCTGTGGGGCTTGCAGAGGGTAGCCTTAGATCCTGCAGAGCTCAGGTCTCAGACTCTGAAGTGGAGGGAAAATGCTCGAAGTAGCAGTCTTTTGTGTCTGTACAGACAGAGGATTTCCGTAGTCTCTGTAGACCGCCCTTTTGCATGTCTCCATAGATCCCTTATCGCGTTGCTGGTAGCCTCCTCATTTTCCTCCTCGATTTTCCCCCTTGGTCTAGAGCTAGGCAGTGCAACCCGAAGGAGTGCCCTGGGGAGGTAGCTTTTAATTTGTCCCCCTTTATTCTGCCCCAAAGGATGTCACAGCCCAGAGGTGGCTCAGGGCCCTAATTCAGGGTGACCCTGGCAGGCCCCAGGTCCACTCAGTCCCAGGGCCTCAGCTCTTCTTCCCAGAAACAAGAGTGCAAATGCTAGCCACTTTTTGATTACAAAATCTAATTTCTTGTAAAAAGGACTCTTAATTTTTCTCTGGAAAGAACTGTACCAAGGAGAAGAGTGTCTTGCTACAAATATGGTATTCATCTCTTTATGGTGCAATATTGATTTATTATTAATGGTAACTGCTCCAAGTAATCTAAAGATGATCGAAAACAGCAGCTACATTAAATACTCATAAGCGAAATAAAGGCTGGCCTTTAGAGCCACCGCCTTTTCATTCCATTTGTTTCTTCTCATCCTTAGGGTCTTAGGCATACTTTCCATCCTCTGGGGCCCAGATTATTCTTTTGTATTATTTCTATCTTACTCATTTTTTATGATAAAATATCTCAAAATATTTTCAGTCTCTGGCTTCAAGGAGCAGGTTGGAAAGCAGATATTTGAAAGGACAAAACAGAATTTTGTGACAACAAAATTTGCAATTATATCTCATATACACACTTTTGTCCCTGTGAATTAATAAGACCTATTTAAAACCTGATCCAACATGGATGAGAGTTGGAGTTCAAAGCCACTGAGCACTAAAATGAAAAGGCCCCTAGATTCAAAAGATACAACAAGCCTGTCCTGGCTTGCTGCAAACCTACCTGCCACAAGGAATTACTTGCTTTTAGCTTGGATTTTTCTTCATGTATAAAGATTATGAAAGGGCATCTGATGAGTACAAAATTCATGATCATATTGAGCAGTCTAGTCTTCCTTAGGACAGGAAAAATTGGGCAAATAAGTTCTGGGTAGTTTTCCAGGCTGAGAGGCAAAAGAACAACACTGCTGGAGCAGTAAGCTGGCGTTAAAGCGCCTGCCGTAATCGATTACAGCGGGCACTTAGTACGGCCCTGGGAATGCCCAGCCGTGTTTCAGAACAAGATGTCCACACTGTGAGAAACCAAATTTCAGGGCATTTCGGTCAGTGGCTGTTAGCTTTAAATAAGACCTTGAAAACCTAGATTTCAAAGGTATGGGTTTTTTTCCCCCCTGCCTTTCTCAACCCCCACCCCCAAGCTTAAAAATTGCCACCTCTGTGGAAAGGTAATGTTTAAACCTTGGACTACGCTGGGATGCGGCAGCCAGAGCAGTTAGAGGCGCCAGGCTTTTAACCTGACAATGATGTTGTATTTGAACAGCTGCGTAAAGGTTTAAAAGGTCTGTCTCATTGCCACCATGGAGTTTTTTAAAAGGGGTTATTGTTTGGGCGAGGGCAATGAGAGAGGACTGGAGAAGCAGTCCCAAGGCCGAAAAGTGTTCAATGTCTGTTTCCATCAGGCCAAGGGAGATTCCTTTTGGGGAAGGGGGGCAAAGGATTTGTTGGGGAAGGTTTTTGTGAAAGAGCAGGCAAACTACTAGGTTCCCCAGAGTGCCAAGGCATTTAAATGAGCATCATGGGGTCCCAAAGAAAAATGTTTTGCTGAGGAGGAAACTCCATTTGCCCACAAGTTCAGTCCCTGGGCCTGAAATCCAAGGCCAGCCCATGCCTGGGCGATTATGGGGAGAAGAGAACAGAGCTGCTCTTCCCGGACTAAAAACTGGTTCATGGTCAGAGTTTCTGGGGCCGTTTTACTTTTTTGGCTGGCGGGAAGGGGATCTGGAAGGCAAAGGATGGCTCCTAAGCCCTGGCCAGCCCCTCACTCAGGGTAGGTCTTTGGAAATCAAGGTTAAAGCTCCCTGCTGCTGCCCTGAGGACTGGGCTTCCGCAGGGCTGCTCACCCGCCTGCAACCAGAGAAGGAGGGAGGAAGTTGTTGAAGTTTCTCATAAAACTCTGAGTTTCCATGGTGGTGGTGGTTCTTTAATGAGCTGGACCACAATCCCAGACCATATCCTCTTTATAGAACTTTCCCTCACCATAGGAAATAGAGGACTAAGAGTCTCCCAACTCTTTCTCTCCCTTACCCAGGCAAAACTTTGTCAAATAATTTTAGAAATTGTCCAAAACTATAAAATTCAACTTCTGACAAAAGTATAGCTTTTAATATTTGACAATTTGTGTTAAAACAAAATTGACCTCCTTGGTTGGTAGGGAAGGAGAAAAATCAATAGTATAATTTTCAATAATTCATAAAGCGAACACCATTATGCTAAATCTTAACTATTAATCTTATCCTTTACAAAGTCTCGATTGATTTGTTAATAAAATATCTTCCCGTGTGTAGCAACAGCGGGTATAACTCTTTAAAAACCTTCAAAAGCAAGAAAATTACCAAGTAGCCCAAGAATGTAGATGAGAATTTTATTGATCGCCCTGATTCTTCTTAATATGTATTAATAAATTCCACAACCTTTTGTACCTTGCACTTGTCAGAAACCAATGCTTTTACAAAATCCATAAAAGGAAAACATATTTTTCTTTGCGGAAGAACCAAATGACATCTTTGCAGTTCTCACTCTCCTGCTTGGCCCAGTTTTCTAAAACTTCTGGAGCCTGAGGGTCAGTTTTTCCCCTTTTCTTTTAACATGTTTTTTTTCCTTTCTTCCTTCCTTACTTCCTCTCTCCTCTCTATTATCAGGGCATGTGGGAAAGGGAGGGAAACCTCGGTTTAGTTCACCCGCCCGGAGCCCAAAAGACGCTTTCGCGGGTAGTGTACTGCTAGCGAAAGATTGTCTACTGGCTGAAAGCTCCCGGCGGCGCGGCCCGGCAGAGGTCTGGGTGGTTCCACTGAGAACCAAAGGCTTAAGAAGCCCGGGCGCGTAGGGTCAGGGAGCCAGGGTAGGAGGGCTGAAGGACAGGACAACGCAGGGACTGAGCCCACCTTCGGGGATCCCGGGCCGGTCAGCTGCGTAGCCTCTCGGCCCTCGCGGGCCTTTTCTCTTCTGTTCCCCAGACATCTTGGCCGCGTCTTTGCGCAAGGGATCTTTCCTTTGGACCCTGAGGTAGGATGTGTCAGGGATCGCTGACTCCGACTCAGCTTCCCTGGCTGCCCGGGACTAAATTAACCATCCTGCGCCCCCACCCCTACTGGACCCGGCCCGCTTGGGCGCGTTCTGCCTGAATGTGTGTGGAGGGGGCGGGGAATGCTTCTGTATTCTGTCGCTGGGGTACTCTGGCTTTCCTCCCGTCCGTGTGTGTCCACCCAGAAGTCTCTCGTGCTGACCCTTTCTTTCCGCCGGCGGGGTAGGGGACGCGAGTGGGTGGGCTGGCCGAGCTAGCCGGGGAAAGCGGGCTGGCAGACAGCGGTGAGCGCTGGGGCGGTTGTCTCTAGCGCGCATTATCGCGGGCGCATAGTAGATGTCGCTGTTGTCCGTGCTTACGCGGCCGGTCGGCCGAGCTCTGGAGCACGTGACCTGCGAAGAGGCTGCGGCTCAAGGCCATTTTCAAATCTCATTGGCTTGGTTGTCATGTGGTCGGCAGAGGCATCCACAATTACACCGGGAATGTTTTCCTAGAGATGTCAGCCTACAAAGGACACAATCTCTCTTCTTCAAATTCCTCCCCAAAATGTCCTTTCCCAACAGCTCTCCTGCTGCTAATACTTTTTTAGTAGATTCCTTGATCAGTGCCTGCAGGAGTGACAGTTTTTATTCGAGCAGCGCCAGCATGTACATGCCACCACCTAGCACAGACATGGGGACCTATGGAATGCAAACCTGTGGACTGCTCCCGTCTCTGGCCAAAAGAGAAGTGAACCACCAAAATATGGGTATGAATGTGCATCCTTATATACCTCAAGTAGACAGTTGGACAGACCCGAACAGATCTTGTCGAATAGAGCAACCTGTTACACAGCAAGTCCCCACTTGCTCCTTCACCACCAACATTAAGGAAGAATCCAATTGCTGCATGTATTCTGATAAGCGCAACAAACTCATTTCGGCCGAGGTCCCTTCGTACCAGAGGCTGGTCCCTGAGTCCTGTCCCGTTGAGAACCCCGAGGTTCCCGTCCCTGGATATTTTAGACTGAGTCAGACCTACGCCACCGGGAAAACCCAAGAGTACAATAACAGCCCCGAAGGCAGCTCCACTGTCATGCTCCAGCTCAACCCTCGTGGCGCGGCCAAGCCGCAGCTTTCAGCTGCCCAGCTGCAGATGGAAAAGAAGATGAACGAGTCAGCCAGCGGCCAGGAGCCCACCAAAGTCTCCCAGGTGGAGAGCCCCGAGGCCAAAGGCGGCCTTCCGGAAGAGAGGAGCTGCCTGGCTGAGGTCTCCGTGTCCAGTCCCGAAGTACAGGAGAAGGAAAGCAAAGGTCGGTATGAGCAGAGTTGCCACCCCAGCCCGGCGCGCAGCCCGGGAACCCGGCAGAGAGGGAGCGTCAGGGTGCTCAGCGCCCAGCCCAAACAGCCCAGGCGGTCGCCTGACTTGGCAGGTGCTGCTCCACCTGGGTTTTAGAGGGGCGATCTCAGCCCTCAGATTGTCCCCGCTTCTCTCTCACCGCCCTGGCCCTCCCCGCCAGTCCTGGCCCCACGCTCATGGCGCTCGGGCAGAGGAAAGGCTTGCCGGGTTTATTTTTCCTGAGCTAAACCTGAAACACAACAAAAGAGCGCAAAGGAGACCTGCGGCTGGTAAACACGACCCCAGAGCCTCCTTTCTCCTGCTCAAATTTGCAGTCCTAGTTTTGCCTTGTACCCAGTGATCATTTTAAGGAGGTACAAGGCACTGTGTGGTGTTCAAGTGTATGCACCCCGCATCCTGCGAGCTTGGGGGTAATGATGGGAAAGATGGTCGAGATGGTCGGGTTGGTTGGTGCTTGGGTTGGGCAACAGGACTTCTTGCCTTTGCGGAGCTAGGTAAACTTGGCTTTGTCTAGGTAAAGTGCCGCAGGCTTTGCAATCTTAACGGTAAAGAGGGCAAAGGCGGAGGGAAGAGAATGGAACCTGCATTGCTCACTCTTCAGGACCAGCCTTAGGGCTGGGCTAGGGCAAAGAGCCAGGGATCTGGCTTTTTGAGAAGGTACCCTACCCCTGAGCCTCTTCCTCTGTGTCCAGAGGTGGGCCACAGAAGGGGCTACATTTCTGGAGGAATGCTTTGGGGGGGGGGACAGGAGGGCAGAAGAATTCAGGAGATTCTGGGGAATGCAACAGTACCCAGGCAGGGTGGAGAAGGTGTCCTCCCTTCCTCATTTATCTTTCAAAAGATAATGGGCACCTATGAACCTGGCTGTGGGGCTCCCTGCCTGCCTAGGAGAGGTGGGGAAGAAGGGACAGACTTGGGAACCTGAGTCAGCAGCAGGGTTGGTGGGTTTGTCCAGGTTGTGTCTTATTCCTCTCCAGTGCTGTCAGGAGTTGACCACTTAGAAACATGCTGGGGAGATCCGGAAAAGTTTACTATTGTACTAATGTTTTGTGTAAGTCAGAAAGTTGAGAGAGAGCACCTTGACGCCCAGGGTCCTCCCACCATGTCATTTAGGTGTAATCTGGCACCAATTTAAAATTCCTACCAGGGCCCACCTCATGTGAGTAATGTTTAATATTAGCATTTCCAAAGCGGCCTGGCTGCCAGCAGGGTCATGGCCAAGGGTACATTTGAACAGACTGAGAGAAAAAAAACTCTTGATATTTTTCTTCTTCTTCTCCCCTTAATTTTGTTAGAGGAAATCAAGTCTGATACTCCAACCAGCAATTGGCTCACTGCAAAGAGTGGCAGAAAGAAGAGGTGCCCTTACACTAAGCACCAAACGCTGGAATTAGAAAAAGAGTTCTTGTTCAATATGTACCTCACCCGTGAGCGCCGCCTAGAGATCAGTAAGAGCGTTAACCTCACCGACAGGCAGGTCAAGATTTGGTTTCAAAACCGCCGAATGAAACTCAAGAAGATGAGCCGAGAGAACCGGATCCGAGAACTGACCGCCAACCTCACGTTTTCTTAGGTCCGAGGCCGGTCGCAGGCCAGGACGGAGAGGGGCACCGCGTTCCAGGGCCGAGTGCTGGAGGACTGGGAAGGCGGAAACAAAACCTTCATCGCTCTTTGTTTTTTGTTTTGTTTTGTTTTGTTTTCCTGCTAGAATGTGACTTTGGGGTCATTCTGTTCGTGCTGCAAGTGATCTGTAATCCCTATGAGTATATTATATATATATATATTAAAAGAATTAGCACGTGTAATTTATTATTTTTTCCATCGTAATGCAGGGTAACTATTACTGCGCATTTTCATTTGGGTCTTAACTTATTGGAACTGTAGAGCATCCATTCATCCATCCATCTATCCAGCAATGTAACTTTTTCATGTCTTTCCTACCACAAAAGGTCTCTGTGTGTGGTTAGTCCATGAACTCATGCCATTTTGAATACATCCAGTACTTTCAAAATGACATATATATTTAAAAAAGATTAAGAAAACCCACAAGCTTGGGGGGGAGGGGGATTTAAAAAGCACATTACAATGTATCTTTTCACAAATGAGCTTAGCAATTGTCCTTGGTGAGATGGAATATTGACGACTTATGCCTTGTAGCCTTTCTCTTGTGGTGCATCTGTGGTTTGGTAGAAGTACAACAGCAACCTGTCCTTTCTGTGCATGTTCTGGTCGCATGTATAATGCAATAAACTCTGGAAACTAGTTTGCTCACTCTGCTTTCTGAAATGGCAATATGTTATGGTGGAAATGAGAGCCTTTGGTGAGATTATCTTCTGGTTAAACTGCCTGTTTGGGGTGCTTGGGTGGAGTGTGATAGACAGTAGGGGAAAAGATAAGGGAGGATAAAAGCCAGAAGAGGCCTAGGGTGCTGATATTTGACAGTGGTGGGGACAGGGGAGTGATAAGCTAGTCTGAGAGCACAGTTTTCATAACTGGGGAAAAGGGGAGTCTCAGCTCTCTTCCCTCAACCCACAATGATAGTAGCAATTGCACTCTCAATGGGTTCAAGCTTCCCGATAGCCTGAACCTGGTAAGTGAGCCTATATGCCCCAAGCCGCTTTTACCTTGAAGCTTCCCATTTGTGTCTTTTCTCCTCTTTGGTTTTAGTTGTGTTATTCTTAATGCTTTCAGTGGAATCTTGGTGATTTTTGGCTGTCAAGAAATCATCGGAGGCCAGGTTGAAACTAGTCTTGCCCACCTGGAAGCTGCCGGCCTCCATTACAGGATCAAGGACAAGCAGCAGTTTAGCATTGTGCTGAGCCACGTCTGCCCCCCTTTTCCCCATCCACACCCCTATCCCAAGCGCAAGACAGCCAGACCCCAGAGAAGCCAAGAATGGGTGAGTTTTCCCATTCCACTTTGCCTCCGTTTCCTGTAGAAGGATTTTACACTCAATAGTTACCTTTTAGTGGACCACATGAAAAAGTTTTAAAGGAAGAAAATGAAAACATTCTACCCATTCAATCCTCCCTCTGTATAGTTACAAAACACTGGTTGAAGTTGTTGTACCTGACATGCAAGAAAATGCAGAAAGGGCAATTGAAAAAATTGCAAATGAACATGACTTCCTATGAAGTCTAATGTTCCATTTGCAGCCCCAGCTCAGGGAAACTCCCACCAGCTTTCAACGGCTTTTGCAAGATCTCCACCAGAGAGCCCAAACTTACTACTCCTGCCAGGGAACTTAGAGGAAGAGGCCTTGAGGTGAAGAGCTAGCTGACAGGGAATCCCTTGCCCCTGTCCTGCCTGCAGTTTCAGAGGATCGCCAGTAGCTTGAAACAGTTATACAAAATACATCTCGCCATTTTTCCCTTTTCTCTTTCCCTAAGAACAATCCATATAGGTGTGTTAAGCCTGAGAGCCCTCATCTAGGCAGTCTTTGGAACACTAGTATTTATTCAAAATTTAAAACTTTCTCCTGAAAACCAAAAATACTGCCGACTTCCAAGACAGAACCATTTAGAAGGCCATTTCCTATAGGCAGGAGTGAGGGCTCCCAATCTGGGTTAGATTGGAAACCCTAGAATAGGTTTGCCTTGGACTTATACTGGTTGGGTAGGAGGAGGGGATCTTTAAGGTAGCCATTTCTCCAGGCATGAAGAGAACCATTAGTTGTTGATAGTGTGTCTAGTGTCGGAGGAAAACCTGTGCTACAGGCAAAGGCAGCCCTTCTGAAACAAAATCAGAAGACCACTGGCAAAGGCAATTAATCAGGCCATAAGTAGCCATTTACCCTCTTTTATTCCGAGGACTGGCTGTGGGCTGGGAGCTCTCCAAGGGCGAGCTGGGCAACTTGTAGAGTGAGGAATATGCTCTCCGCCACCGGCGCCTTGGCTGCTTTTGTGTCGGCTCCCAGCCGAGCTTCCGAGGCTTTGTACCATGGATTTGGGAGTGACAATGGGCATTTCCCTCAGATTCAAGGCTGCCCAGTCTTACCGCTGGAGGAAAAAAAAAAATTCAGAAGGGAGTGGCCCAAGGACCTGGCCATTCGGCCGGATTTTTTTGACATCTCCAGAATCCGCCTGGAGGCCTCTAAGTACGAATCGCGGGAAGCTGCCCTGGCCGGGGAGCCGCGGCTCCCGCGGGCCTGACGGAGGCAGCGCTGAGGTGGCGGGCGGGAACTGGCCTGCACTAGCAATTGGGTTATGCCCTGTGGCGTGTTCTCTTACAGGGCCTTTCCAGCAGCCCCGGAGAAGACGAGGCGCCCTGGCCGTCACTGTCCGTCCTCTACCGACTCGTCCAACCGCCGGCCTTTCCGAGGGCAGAGAAGCCCCTCTGCGGCCACTGCCACCTGGTCGGTCCACGAGCCACGCTGCCCCCGCTCGCCCCTCGGGCCGCGACGTGTGCTCAGCCTCACGTCGGGGGTGTGTGTGGCCGCGCGGGCGTGTGTGAACGTGGTAGGGGGAGGGGGCCCTCCGAACTGCTCCACCCGTCCGTTTTATTAGGGACACATTAATCTATAATCAAATACACCTCATAAAATTTTTATTGAAAGGCATAATATCATTACAGAGGTCTTCCACCTGTTTTAAACAACACGACAAGCTGTGAGAGAGCGCGTGTGGGTATGTGTGGGGAGGGGTGGCTTGGGGTTGGGAGCAAGGCGGGGAGAGCAGCTCCCCTCGGGCGCCAGAGGGCCGCCCCTGCAGGCCTGCCTGCCTCTGGCCGCACTCGGCCTCGCTTGCACCCCCCCCCCCCACGGCTCCTCTTGCTCTGGGTCCCGCGAGGCCCCCAGCTCAAGTCCGGGAGCTGGGGAGCCAGAGCCTGGGTCTCGACTGCAGGACCGAGGGCGGCAAGAGGAGACGAACAAATAGTCCCCAGCGCCGCCTCCGGGCGCGATCCCGTCTGCAGTCTCGACCGCCACCAGGTGGGACCGGCCGGGCCAGGATGAGCTGGGCACATGGACCTGGGCCTGCCGGCTCTAATTGCGGCGCTTATGTTGATGATAATTTTTTTTTAAATCACAACAGCCCCCAGTTTAGCGGACTGATTTACTCCTGGTATTGGTAAATATGATCACGTGGGCCGCGCGACCAATGGTGGAGGCTGCAGCCTGCGAACTAGTCGGCGGCTCGGGCGCCGGCGGGGAGCGGCTCGGCGGCGGGCAGTGCAACCTTGGGTGGGAGCGCGCGGCGCCTCAAAATGTCTTCCAGTGGCACCCTCAGCAACTACTACGTGGACTCGCTTATAGGCCATGAGGGCGACGAGGTGTTCGCGGCGCACTTCGGGCCGCCAGGGCCGGGCGCGCAGGGCCGGCCTGCAGGTGTGGCGGAAAGCCCAGCCGCCGCCGCCGAGTTCACCTCGTGTAGTTTTGCCCCCAAGTCGGCCGTGTTCTCCGCCTCGTGGTCCGCGGTGCCCGCCCAGCCCCCGGCGGCAGCGGCGATGAGCGGCCTGTACCACCCGTACGTGCCCCCGCCGCCCCTGGCCGCCGCCTCCTCTGCCTCTGAGCCCGGCCGCTACGTGCGCTCCTGGATGGAGCCGCTGCCCAGCTTCCCGGGCGGCGCGGGCGGCGGCGGCGGCGGCCCGGGCCCTGGCCCCAGCCCCGGCCCCAGCCCCGGCGGCCCAGCCAACGGGCGCCACTACGGGATTAAGCCTGAAACCCGAGCGGTCTCGGCCCCCGCCGCTGCCACCGCTGCCTCCACCACCTCCTCCTCCACTTCCTTGTCCTCCTCCTCCGAACGGACTGAGTGCTCCGCGGCCCGTGAGTCCCAGGGGAGCAGCGGCTCCGAGTTCTCGTGCAACTCGTTCCTGCGGGACAAGGCGGCAGCGGCGGCTGGAGGAAGCGGGCCCGGGCTGGGGATCGGGGCCGGGGCCGAAGCCGGCGCCGGGGCGGGAGGCTCGTCGGAGCCCTCGGCTTGCAGCGACCACCCGAGCCCGGGTTGTCCGCTGAAGGAGGAGGAGAAGCAGCATCCACAGCCGCCGCAGCAGCAACTTGACCCAAGTAAGTGCAAAAGAAATTGCCCCCTGATTTATTGCTGAAACCTGTAAGGCTCGAATGTGCAAAACTGATAGTTTTACTAACCTATAAAAACGTCTAGACGCCTACCCAAGCTTAAGCGAGCAACACGCATCCATAAAAAAGCTTCCCATAACCACCTACCCTGGGTGCGCGGTTTGTGCGGCAAACAGCGCGCGGGCATTAAGGCTTTTTATGATAATTCTCCCCAAGTTGTGAAAAGCGTCCATCCTTGGTGAAATTAATTTAACGACCTCTCTTCCCCACCCTGTCCTCTCTCCCTGCCTCCCCTCCGCCCCTCGTTCCCCTTCTCTAAACCCCCTCTTTGTAGACAACCCTGCAGCGAACTGGATCCACGCTCGCTCCACCCGGAAAAAGCGCTGTCCCTACACGAAATACCAGACGCTAGAGCTGGAGAAGGAATTTCTCTTCAACATGTACCTCACCCGGGACCGGCGCTACGAGGTGGCCAGGATTCTGAACCTCACAGAGAGACAGGTCAAAATCTGGTTCCAGAACCGTAGGATGAAAATGAAAAAGATGAGCAAGGAGAAATGTCCTAAAGGAGACTGACCCGGCGTGTTGCGGGCGGGAGCGCCCCAAAGGCAGCGCTTTTGTCTTTTCTTTGTGGGTGCTTGATTTCCAGAAACTCTCCAGCGACTCAGACTTTTATTATTATTATTATTCTTTTTTTTAGGTAGAAGTGACTGTGTGGTTGGTCTCTGTGAGGTATTTGGGGGACTCTGTATTTGCTGGCTTACATATGGGAGAAATCAAGCGGTTTGGGGGTTTCACACCCTAGCCCACTCCCTCTCTTTCCTGCTCCCTTGGTTTCTTGGGAAATGCTGTATTTTGTGAGTGCACGCAGGCTTTAGGAGCCCTCTCGTGTAAATGTTCTCCATGTTTCTGAAAAGTGCTGTAGTTTAGTCCCTCAGCGCTGCCCATACAGGGTCAGGCGCACACTCCAATTCCAAGAGTGAAGGCAGAACGACGACGACACTTCGGACACTCCACTGCCAGCACGCTCTGAAGTCAGCCCGGTTGTCCTCCGCCCCCTTTCCGAAAGTCCCTTTCCCTCAGGGATCCTACAGGACCTCAGAGTGAGGCCTAGAGAGGAGCCCAGGGCTTTGGGGGGGGGGTCGGGGATTTGTTTTCTGTGCATGGGACTAGCTGCTCTCTCCCCGGGAGGGCTGAGCTCCTGTGGGCGCTGCGGGTGGTGGCCCTCCCGGTTCCTGCCAGAGGACCAGTTGTAAATGTTACCGCTTCCTACCAATAAATGCTGACCTGATCAAATTGGAGCTCAGACGCTGGCCCTGAAGGTTGTGTGCCTGCTTTCTCTGCCTCTCTACAAAATATCACCCTCAGGAGCCTTCTTCCTCATCCCAGGGAAGGGGACCTTACTAAAAATCCCACGCCCTTACACCTGACATACTTCGCTGATGTGCCTTTGAGGTTCCCTTTGTGTGTGCGCAGTCTAGTCCTAGTACTCAACAGCACGGCACCCTGGAGTCTCGGTGATTCTCCAAGCTTATTTTCAGCGCCTATTGGAAATCTGTGCCCCGGGCCCAGTGTCAGTTTCCCTGCAGCTCCCGGTTAAGCTGGCAGGCCCCAGAAGCCAGGCACCCTCTGACTTGGGCTTTGGCACACAGCACCCCAGGTTTCCCCAGGCTCATGGAACCCCAGACGCTAACTCCCCTCTCCAAACAAGGGAAAGGCCAACTCTGCACTCCAGAGCAACTCCCCCAGCACAGCGGGCCGGCTGGCTCCAGGAGGTCCGAGTCTGTCGGCTGTGAGCTTCCACCCCTTCCCACCAGAGAGCCCCAAAGTGACCTTAGCGATCGAAATGGTCAAGGCTCTCCTCTCCAGCCACCCCCATCCCGCCTCCTTCTTCTTCCCCACCCAGCTTCTGTGTATGTTTAGCCCCTGGCTTGGCCCTCTGTGGGCCACATTCAGAGGCTAAAATGAAGGTCATTGTAAGTAAGGGTTCAGCCGAGCACCGCCTTTGCAAGCTGAAGAGGCGGTGGTGGCGCCGGGTGGCTGGGCTGGGCGAATGGTGGGGGCGGTGCAGAGATCTTGGGGATCCTGATGAAAGAAGGGACTGGAAGAAAAAGCAGAGGAGGACTGGGAGGGAAATCCAGGGCTCAGATCCGGCAAAAGTGCTGTGTCCCCCCGCCCCTGCAGCCAGCCCTATACCTAGGGTTCTTTGAAAACAGGAAGAGCCAAGGTGTCATAAAGCCATCTAGCCGGCGAGACGTCTGGAGGTAATGAGTTTACAACAGGCCCTCCGCTTTGCTTTGAAACCATCTCATTTTGATGTTTGTGTTTGTGAGAAGAAAGGAAAAATGCAGACAAAACCGTGTCTTAAAATCTGAACAATAAAATACAAACAAGATTGGACCGAGAAGACAGGGGCTTGCAAGCTCCTTGGGCGAGGTGTGAGCACCTAGGAAAGGAGCCTGAGAGGTAGGAAGGAAGATGTGAGGTACTAGAAGTAGCCTAATGAGGGTGGCTTTTTATAATATTTTGACTATAACCACAGTCACTCTAGCTGGTTGTAGGCATAGGCACTCTATCCTGTGCTTTTAGGCATAAAATTTTGGATCAATCAGAACTTCGGAAAATGTGGACTATGGTACAACAGCAACTATAAAACAATATGGTAAACTAATGCATTCTACCAAAACAAAAATTAAAAAACAGCCTGTTATTTGGGAGTAGGGAGCAGTGATCGTGGATCATTTACCCATCATAGAGTCTCCCAGAAGTGCAATCGGCGGAAATAGACAAAGTTAGACCCGTTTTCACAAAAATATTTTGTCCTTCCTGCAAACTTCGAAGCAAAAATATTGTTGCAATTTGTGTCTATTCACTTACAAAAATTACAGTGGTTTCACCTAAACTATAGGAAAGAATTTTTGAAAATAAAATGATTATCCTCATGGGAAACACATAAGCCAATTATCCTTTGCCTTTTAAAAACTTCTAATGGAGTGCTTCAATTCAGCTCAGCCTGTGACTTGTGATATAATTTTTTAAATCCTGTTTTTGTCCCTAGAAATTCAAACTAACACAAGCCCAACGGGGACTTTCCAGACAGTTACTCGGAGAGATCTAGCAAAGACCTGGATTTGGCTTCAATTCCTCCCAAAATTGCCCAAGAAAATGGGCCCAAAGCATTAAAATTACAAAGCTAAAATAAAAATATTCATGATTTAACTGCTGAGCAATAGCTTTAAAGAAAAAAATGTTTGACTCCTATACTTTCTTAGTTGCCTTAGTGCCTCTCTCCTAGGAGTGGAAGGAAGACCTTTTGGCAGTTGATATTTAGAAAGTCGTGATTTTGTGGAAATCTAGCCTGTCCCATAATTGTTTTAAAAGGCACAGCTGGGTGATTATAACATGGAGACCTAAGGTATCTGGCAAAAAACCGCTGGAAGCTTTTGAAAAAAGAACTACAGGAAGCTCTTGAATGTACGAATGAGAATATCTTCGGCATTCAGGAGTACATCTTTGCTGCACTTGACTTGTCGACAGTCACCGGGATGAAGCATTTTTAGTGTTAGGGGTCCAAGCCCCAAACTACAGAAAGAGCTTAAAATTGTTTGAGACAAATAGGAGAGAAGTTACAGTCGGTGGGCAAGACGTGGCATTTGGCCACTAGAGGGCGCTGTTGCTCTATCTTCTGATCTCGTAATCCAAGTTGTGGAGGAAGGTTTTGATTAAAAATATTTACAATCACATTTTTAATCCTAAATTAGAATAAACATAACCAAAACAAGCAGCATGCAATACTAAATTCTCCAGCAATGCTTGTTAGGCATGAAATTGGGGATCAGTCAGGACTTCAGAAAATTTGGACTATGGCACAACAGAAACTATAAAACAGTATGGTAAATTAATGCGTTCTACCAAAACGGAAACCTGTTAAAGCATAGATCTTATTTACAAAGTTAATATTGCTCGTTTTTATTCATATGATAAGAAAAATGCTTAAGTAAATTTTAAAAATTGCTTTGTCCCAAGAGGAAATACTGTGTTGTAATGTTTTCTAAAGTAGGCCTGAATGTGTAAAATTGAATTTCACATTGTTTGTTTTCTTTTTCCTTCTAGGAGTCACACGATTCTAGAAGATACCTTGTACTATTAACGTCCAGGCTTTCCTATTTTTCACACATTGTATTCCCAAACCCATTCATTTGTTGAGGTTTGAAACACACATTCTAAACAGAAATAAAAAAGCTCAATTACAAAGTTGGATCTAAGGCTTTATTGAAAATCATAATCTCTTAATTGGGTATTCGTAAAATTGAAGAACAAATCTGACAGTGCATTTGCCTTCAGTTTTAAGGGAAGTTATCTGGCAATAACCAGCAGGGAAAAACAACAACAATAACAACAAAACAAACGAAAAGAATCAATCCTTCACAAAACCCCACAAACGTCTTCTAAACTCCCTAATTTAAAAATTAAATAAAGCATGCCTTTATCATCTCCAGATTCATTTACAATCCCTTCACCTGAACCATTTCCAGCCATTCCCTGTAGAAATAACTGTGAGTCTGACATTACTATCGTGCTATGCCTGTCCATCTTGATCTCATTTTCTCCATTTGTAAAAATGATATTCAGGTCACACATAACCAACCCCAGAATCAAGCTCACTGGCTGGGTCAATCCACAAAGAATGGAGAGAGATAGTTGAAATCACTGGCCTGCAGCGTCTTTGAGGATAGGCTCTAAGTCTGGGGCTTTTAGACCTTTGCATTTGGTGTAGGAAACTGACATGGTGTGTTTCATCTTAAGCCGAGCATCCTCAGTGAGCTCCAAGCTTGTATTCAAGGTCTGCTCCCAGGGCCGGTGGATCTAACGCCCTCAGCATACTGGAAAGGGGTTCACTCACTCAAAGAGCCCAAGAAAAAGGCTAGGTAGAGGAGGGGTAAAAAACACAACAGAGATTCATTACATTTATAAAGGAAGAAGAGATAAAAAGAAACGTGTGTGGGAGAAGGTTGGTGGTGTGGTGCCAAGCAACTTTGAAGAGTTTTTAAAATCTTTGCTCACAAACTACGCTGTGCCTTCTCTTTCTTTTCTTTTGGAAAAATTAGTAATTTAAGGCCCGCACAGTTATTTCGTGGGGTTGGCGGCTGAACTAGAATCGTTAGCAAAAGACTGGATCCGCCAGTGGCTGCCTGGAACCGGCACCTTCCAAATACCAGCTCCGTGCAGGCTGGGGGCCCATGCCCGCGAGGCTCCGCAGAGAGACTCGCGGGCGTGGGCCCCCCCGCGCTCCACCCGGGGCCACAGCCGCCCTGGTTTGCTGGGCGTTGAGGCTGAGGCCTGAAAGCCGCGCGTCCTGCCTGAGGAAATGCCACCCACCCTAGCCTGAATCCACTTTCTCTCCTCAAAACATTTATGTTTGCTCTTTTAGTTACTCCCTCAGCAATGCTAATAACTCGGGCCACATTCTTCACTCTCCCCCCCTGCCTCTGGTGCTGACGTCTATCAAGGGTGAAATGATGGAAACTATATTCATGGGCATGATTTCCATTAAATATCAATTAACCTGGGAGCCTCGGCCAGGCATGCAGTGCGTCAAGGGTAAATGTACACCTCATTTCCACAAGGCCCACTCGGCTGGAAAAGAAGAGCTTTGATAACGCCAGGATTTGGGGCCATGCTTGTGGCCTTTAATCAGACCTCTCAGGCCCAAATTCAAATGCACAGTCCAGTTTGTCAACACTACTTGTCCACGTTCTATGGTTTGCACCCGCGTGTCTAGAGATGCGAAAGCCATGACCAATCCATGCTTGGCTGCTCCAAGGGGCTCAGTGAGGGAGTCATTTGCTCCACAGCCTCCTGGGAGTGGCCTCCCTGCCTCCACCAAGTCTGAAGTTCTGCCGGGTCCCCGCCCCTCCAGCTATGGCTCGCATTGCCGGGGCCCCTGGGCACCACGAGCCCTTGGCTGCGCTGCTTTATCGGCCCCCTTTAAGACCGGCGGAGGCATCTCTGGGCCGGCGTGAGGCGTCTCTCATGGAGCAGCAGCTTGCCTCTGCGCGGATCCCTCCGCGTGGTTATCTCTCCCGGATCGCTCTGCGTCTCCTTGCGGCGGCGGGGTGCGAAAATGCCTCGCCGGCGCGCACTGGCTCCGCAGCCTCGGCGGCGGGGGCGAGAGCAGTGGGAGGGGGCCGCGGGGGGCGCGATGGGAGAGGTGGCAGCAAACAGAAGGTGCTTTTTTTCTTTTCCCTCCACAGCGAGGGTTTGTAAACCAAGCCCAAAGAGTGTCTCCGCGGGACGGGCGCACTTTTTGTCTTGTCCCGGTGCGCTCTGGGCCGCCTAGTGCCTGAGAGGAAACCGTGGAGGCAGCGGGGCAGGTCACCCGGGGCGTCGGCGATTATATTGAGGCCGAGCCGGGGCGCGCCGGGAAAGGCCGGGAGGGCGGCGGCGCGCGGGGGCTGGGCGAGGCCCCGCGACCCGCGAGGGAGGCGGTGCGAGGCCCAGGCGGCGGGCACGAGAGTTGGGCATGAGCGCCCAGTAGCTGAGCGCCCGCGGCTGCCCGGCCTCAGAGGCGACAGGCGCGCGGGCAGGCAGCAACAGCAACTTGGCCAGGCGGCCCCCGGTGGCGCAAGCTACCGCCCCAGAGGCCCCTGCGCCAGTGCGGCCGAGCGGAGGCGCGCTCCCTGCCTGTTCCGCGCCGTCTGCCCGCCCGGGGCCGCCGCCACCGCCGCCGCCCCAATGAGTTCGTACTTCGTGAACCCGCTGTACTCCAAGTACAAGGCGGCGGCCGCGGCGGCGGCTGCTGCGGCAGCGGGCGAGGCCATCAATCCCACTTACTACGACTGTCACTTCGCGCCCGAGGTTGGCGGCCGCCACGCCGCCGCCCTGCAGCTCTATGGCAACAGCGCCGCCGGCTTCCCGCACGCGCCCCCGCAGGCGCACGCGCACCCGTCCCCGCCGCCCTCCGGGCCGGGGTGCGGCGGTGGGGGCGGCTCGGGCCCAGGCCTGGGCCAGGACTACTTCCACCCCGGCGGGGGCAGCCCGGCCGCTGCCTACCAGGCCGCCCCCCCTCCTCCTCCGCATCCTCCGCCTCCGCCGCCTCCCCCCTGCGGCAGGATTGCCTGTCACGGGGAGCCCGCGAAGTTTTACGGATACGATAACTTACAGAGACAGCCGATTTTTACGACCCAGCAAGAGGCCGAGCTGGTACAATATCCTGACTGTAAATCGTCCAGTGGTAATATTGGCGAGGACCCAGACCACTTAAATCAGAGCTCGTCTCCTTCTCAAATGTTTCCCTGGATGAGACCACAAGGTTGGGATGCATTTTTTTTTTTAAGAGGGGAGAGGGGGAGAAATCTGCTTTCATCTCACGTTCTAGCTTTAAAACTCCCCTTTCCTCTCCCTCTCCCCCTCCTTTTCCTTCTTGTGTAGCCACAGTGGCTCTTATTCATAAAGTAATATCAGACTTTTTTTTTTTTTTAAGTGGACACCATGTAAAGATAATGGGGACAGAATGATTGTGAAGACCTTCTCTCTGCCCCTCTTTCCTGCACCTCTATATATATTGGAGCTAAAGAGCGCTGTGCATATTTCACTTCTTAGGCCCCTGCTCCACAAACCTCCAGCAACATACAGAGACGCCCTTACATTTTTAAAACATTTATTTCCACCCCTTTTTTGTTTGTTTTAATCAGCAGCTCCTGGTAGAAGAAGAGGAAGACAAACCTACAGTCGTTTCCAAACCCTAGAGCTGGAAAAGGAATTCCTTTTTAACCCTTATTTGACAAGGAAAAGAAGAATCGAGGTTTCCCACGCCCTCGCCCTCACCGAGAGGCAGGTAAAAATTTGGTTCCAGAACAGGAGAATGAAATGGAAAAAAGAGAACAACAAGGACAAATTTCCCGTTTCCCGGCAGGATGTGAAAGATGGAGAAACGAAAAAGGAAGCCCAAGACCTGGAGGAAGACAGAGCTGAAGGCCCGACAAATTAATTTCTACCTTTAAAGTTTTACCGCATACTGTTAAAACTAATGATCAACATATGCTGATGGACACCACTTATTTTCTTTGTTGGAAAGGACCCTCCCTGTTTCAAGCTACTTTCATGTCACTGCTCTTGAGGTTTCTGTGCTTTAAGAGGGACTAGGGTGTTAAAAAAAGTTCTACTATGGCATAGAAGCAGTCCTTGAACTGTCCTATGAAAGGGTAATTTGATATTGACCTTGTAGCTATATTTTTATAATGGTTTTAAATGTCTGAACTGGTGATTTGCCTCAACAACGTAAACTTCCTAATGATTAGCACTAAATAATTGAATACAAAATGCTTTATTAATCAAATGCACTTGAATATTTTAAATCTTTTCTTTATGGTGAGTAAATTAAAAGAAGTCTATTAATTTTTTAAGATTATGGCTGCAGAATATTTGCTTTATATTATTTGATTAAAATGCATTATTTATGTGTTTTTCCTTTCTGCTTTTATAATGAAGTTTTCGAGTGCCTTTTGTTTACTCCTAAAAAGTGTCTTTCAGTATTTTCTAAATGTAATATCTGGGGTGGGGGGAAGCCTGAGCCAAATATTCGAGAAGCGCATATTAGCTGAAGAGTGTAATACGTAGTTCCAGCTCTGCAGTTTCCTTAAACTTCAAGAAAAGATTAGGCCAGACAATGTCAAAGTTAATATTTAATCATTTTTATAGTTCATACAAATTATGACAAATAATCTAAAGCGCATGAATACTTTGAAAAACCAATTATAACATTTTCACTCATTAACTTTTCACTCTGACAAGTCCTTTTGTAGAATGAATCTCATTTCTCAACTTTCATTTTGAGCTGTGCTTGTAATCGCCTGAAATCGCTCTCTTTATGGAGTGGCTGCTGTTGCTCTGACTCCCTGTTTTCAATAGATGCCATATTTACATTTCTTTCACTGTGTTCGCATGCGGCTCACTCGTTTTAAGCCAGCTTGGCTTTCGTATCTCAGATGTCCGTTGGTACGTCTTCTCCTGTTCTTCAGGAAAACGATGGCCTCGCCTCATTTATTTGAAACGAGCTTTGAGAGCAAATGCAGAAAATTCTGAGTGTAAACAACCGCTCCCAAACACAGCTAGCTCCTTAATAAAGAAATGAATCTCTTTCCAGAAGTAGTGTCTTTGAGCGCCGCAAATGCCCTCATTCCCCCTACTTACTAACAGTCGCCTGGGATCAAGGAAAGGACTCTCACTCCAGGCTTCTGTTTGCTAAGAAAGGGGTGGGGTTATACGCATCCAGCTCAGTTAAAAAAAAAAATTGCAGCAGTGGCCCCCTCTCATTCCTGAGAGGGCTGGCTCAGCTATCCTTGCTTCATCTCGCTCTAAATAATCTGGCCGAGATACTGTGAAAGCTTTGAACCTTGAAAAAACTCGGATTGTAGGTCCAGTGGGAAACGACCCAGAGTCCAGGTTACACCACAGCTTATTCCACTGAGCTCGGCACTGATGCTGGGGTTTGGCATCTGTTATTAACAAGATATCCATTTTCCACTCCAGGCAGCTCCTGCAGCTGCCATTTTTCAGGGAAAGGGAGGAGGAACGGGAGAGGGAGAAAAGAGGAGAAATTCCAGTTAAGTAAAATTTATCCCTGAAAAAGAGAAATCATCTTTATTGAGTAGACATTGAAGAGCTCTCTGCTTTTTCTAGCCACAATCATTTTCAAAGAGACATTTTAATTATCCAGAATGACTTTTATTGAACAGGTAAGAAAATGGAATCCTATAGTTTCTGGCCAAGTTACCCCCAAGGTGTTGACTTGGCAGGGGCTGGTTGGAAGGGAAGCACCACCTGGCTTTCTACCCTGGGAAGAGGCCATGGCTGTGACATTCACTGATCTGAGCCAGGAAAGACAATTTTAAGTCACAGGCGGCCCAGCAGGACTTAAACATTTGCATTTCAGGAGACAGCTGCAGACTTGAGTGCTACATTTGGGAATGTTTTGCTCTGTCTGAGATTCTAATGTTCCCTCCTACAGAGCAAGGATGCAAAGGGCTCAGAGCATGGCTAGGAAACAGGCTCCAATGCAAACCATCCAAAGACCAATGGTAGCTAAATTCCAGCCCTGGATTTAAGGGATTCCTCTGTATATTCAAATAACTCCTCAAGGGTGCTTCCCTAATACCCCTTTAACAGTTCTTTAAATGATTGTGACAAGTCTGTCAGGTGAAGGATCTAGTGCATGGCAGGTGTAGAAATCATGAAGGAAAGGAAAGTAAAAATGCCATTTCTTCAGCATACTATGCTGTTCTGGAAGTGTTGTACCTTCTTTCCCAGTGGGCCCTTTACACTGTGGTAAAATCATAGTTCACGTACAGATAACTCTGTTGCAATAATTGTTATATTTGAGAATATGAATTTGTACATATGCATAGATTACTACACAGTGTTAATTATAAAAGTAAGTATACTACATGCATCCTTCTGTGGCTAGGAAAAATATATAGATTTTTCTTCAAATAATGACTTTGGGAAATTACACATCACACATTGGCCGCCTTTCTTCTTACGCTAACTAGACATCTCCATCCCCCATCATGGTGTTTTCATGCAGAAAGACTGGCAATGACTTGCACACGAGATGCTCTTCTAATTGGCTCAAATCTGTTAACATCCAAGCGCAGAGGCAACAAGTAAACATTTTTGCTGCAGAAATTTGCATAAACCTTTAGCGAATGCTTTGCAAACCCAGGCAGAGCTTTTTGACTCTGTACTATGACAATTTGCTTAGAGAGGTCTATAAACGATTCAGGGAAAAATCGACTCTTCACTCTTAATGCTGAATGAAAGAACCAAGCCTTTGGGGTGATTTAGGCTCTCAGATTGCAAGGACCAGAAACAAAAGAGGGTGTGGGTATCAATGGTTTCTAAAGAAAAGTCAGTTTAGATGTGCCATTTTGTGAGGTTCCACAAAGCCCAGAATATCGCTTACCTTTGCACAGGGAAAAAATTCAAATATGGTTGCTTTTTCAGAGCAAAGAGTTTCTTCCCAGCACTCATCCCCCAAGCTAAAAAGGAGGGTCATTAAGTTCTACTTCTATTTGAGCAGACAGGGAAAGAACAATGAGGCAAATTGACTATTAAGATTATTTCTCAGAAAATCTTGTAAGTGAGCAAATTCTTTGCTCAGTTCCATGTGTATATACTAGTAAAGTGTTCTGGGCTTGGGAGAGCCCAACAATTTGACCAATTTGCTTGTGCATTTAAAAATATTGATTTATTCTTAAATGCAGAAGGTATTGCTCTTCTACATCCAAGCTTGCTGTTTCCTCTGCTTTCCCCAGTGTTTGCTGAATCCTTGGGCATTTAGGGAGTGGATAGGGGAAGAAAGAGAACATTTCAATAGATGCTTGCTGCTGCTGTGGTTCCCTTCAGCAAAGTTAGAACCGACTAGCTTTTTCTGGAAAGAAAATGACTTTTGCTGACAGATGGCAGCAAAAGTCCTTTAATCAAAAACATTCAAGGTCACTGGAACTTTTTCAAGGGATACAAATGGCCTGCTCCCAAGGGTACTACATCCATGTACGGACTAGAACTGGGTATGAAGATGTTAATAGCAGAGAAGTTATATGCAGATATCTGATGTGAATATTTATAGACATGTCACTAGAAACCTAGATTGTTGGAAGGACTGTGGCATAAGAGATTACCTCTTTCAGGTAGGTTCTGAAGCTGAGATGGCCATGGCCATGAGGAGAATTCTGGAGGCCAGCCAAGGACATTTACTGTCAGGGGGAGATCACCAGAGCAGCTTCTGTGAGGAATACAAACGGAATGTGATGCCTGCTTTTAAGGAAAAACAATTTTTGTTTCTAAGCTGATTTGGGGGCATCTCTCTTTTCCTGAACAAATGAAACCCAACTTCAGTATTGCATTGAGCAGGCTTTTCAATGCACAAACTCTCTGGGAACCAGCAGGAATTAGAATTAAATTCCCTAAAAATGAGAATTGCTCTTAGAGGGGGACCTTAAAGTATAGGTTTTGGAAGAGATCCAGAAGTGTTGCTTCTCCTTTAACCCAGACCAACCAGAGGATGTTTCTGTGGAGATAAAGTCCAGGCAATGGGCTCTCAAACTGGTATTCTGGAGAGGTTGGCTAGTAGCTAAAACCATTTCTGGCCCCTTTGAACTGGTTGGTGAGTCTCCTACCATAGAAACTCCAGGAAATGGAAAATACCCCAATTTAAGATAGAGGAGTGCTCACTTTCTTGGCCTGCAGAGCTCAGGTTTTCTTCCCAAGATCGCTGGGGCTGGATTGCACTGAGATGAGATGCGGAAAAACCGAAAGTGCTTGGCTGCCCTTCTAGACCAGCCTTTTAGTACAGGGAGGAAAGCAGAAGCCAAGTGACTGGCATATGGGGAGAGGTGTGTGTGTGTGGGGGGGTGCTGCAGGGATCGTCTCCCCAGCCCTAGAGCCATACACGCACTCATTCTCCTTCCCTGACACAGGCCAACTGCGCAGAGGATTCGGACAAGACAAAAGCATAATTCCTAGAAAAGTGAGAGAGAGAGAGAGAAGGGGAGAAAGGGAGGGGAGAAAAAAAGAAAGGAGGGGAGGGACAGAGAGAAGGAAAGAGGAAAGCAGGGGGGAAGGGGAGAGGGAGAGGGAGGAGGAAAGAAAGAGGAAGAGAAAAATAGAGGAGAGGAGAGGGGAGAGAAAAAGAGAGAAAAAAACATGGCGCTTGCGAGCTGTATGTGCAAAATCCGCAAGGAATTGCAGTAAATTCCTTTTTGTTTGAAGAAAATTTACAACTTGGTAATAGACCTTTTTATGACCTATTTGCGGTCGTCATTGGCTGCGGCTGGTCATGTGCAGGCGCCGCTCGCCTTCACGGCCTTTTTCCTGATTTCCCAGGCGAATTTCCCCCCGCATTCTCCTTTCCCAGAGCCTCACCCCCTCTTTTTCTAACCTTTGTCTCTGCAGAGGTGGGCTCCAGTCGTCGGCTGCGGGACTGCGGAGTCCGCGGCGACCTCGGCTCCCTCCCGGCGCCTGGCCTAGCCCCAGCGCCGCTCGTTCAGTCTGTGCGGCTGCCGCCTCCGGAGCCGGTGGGGAGCCCGGCGGGAGCTCCAAAGGAGCCTAGGGCGCCAAGCCCCCCGCCGGCGCCACACCGCCGGCTCGAGGCAGCGGGCCTGCTCAGCGGGGTGGCAACCGCGCGGTTCCGACGCGGTTCCTTCTCCCACATGAGCGGGTCCCTGCAGCCTAGGGAGAATGCAACTGGGCAGCACCTAATGGATTACAGCAGTCGCTCGGGCCGACCGCCGCCTCCAGCTCGACAGCCTCCGGGTAAGAGTCGCCCCCTCCGCGTGCCCCAGCACTGCCACCAAGAAGCTCTGGGAGCCGACCCTTTAGGCAGCTCGAAGAGCCATGTCTGCTCCACTGCATTTCCTCGGGACCTGAGGGTTACTCTCTGTTCCCCCTTCCTCCTAATCACTCCATCCCTAGGTTGTCCCCTGGGGCCCAAGGTTGGATCCGGGTGGACTCAGAAGTCCAAGGGGGAAGCCACATTTCTCTAGAGATTCTGAGAGTTGGGAAGATACAAGGTCCCAGTGTCTACATCGACCGCCCCTCATTCCCTCCATGGGTAGAGTGTGTGGGTAGTTCCTGGACATCTCAGCTTTGCAGAGGGTCACTAAAGGCACCCTGTAGTATAGAGCAGTGGGTTTTGCGTTTTTTCTGTGGTCAGAGGTACCTGAGAGGCTAACAGGTGTTTTTCGAGGGTGGGGCTTGGGGCTTGGGTGGGGGTGGGGTGGATTCTGTGTTACCAGGGTATACTGGATGTTTCACTCTAGGCTTTGGGGAGTGATGCACGCTAATTTCTAGGGCTTATGGTTTATTGGGCCTTGTGTATGAGATGAAATTTTAAATATTTTAAGTGCTTCTCTAGTTTTTAGAGAATTTTTAAAACAACTGTAGACAGATTCCTAAGGCATTTGATAATCTTCAGGTTATTTCGCATTACTTTATGTCACAAAAATGAATGCAGGTTTGGGGAGGTAATAGTATCAGAATATCTGGTGCAGACGATGGGAAAAACACAATAGACATTTCAGAAATTAGAAGAATCTCTAACTTCAGACATTTCATGTTTCTTATATGACAGAATGGGGAAAGAATAGATTGCTTTCATCTTTAAATGTATTGGTGGGTTTTCTTTCTTTCTTTCTTTCTTTTGTCCAACAATAAATATTACATAGCAACATTTTTTTCATGGACTTCAAAACCACCGCACTGAAATGCATGCATAAAAGAAAACCCTTTGCAGGGGGGAAAAAAGCTATTTTCTCTCACTGATTTTGAACAGCAGTTGAGGATGCAGTTTGCAAATTCTATTGCCAATTCTCTCCTGAACATGATGGGAAATATGAAAACCTTTAGACAATCTGCCGCATTGCGCATAAGACTGGCGCATGGCAGGGTACGTTCCCCAAAGTACATAGGGGCAAATCCTAACGTATTGTTCCCTCAGATATTCCAGTGTAACAATGTTAACCGTAAAAGAGTTTACCAGCAATAAATGCCATCTTTGTAGAAAGGTATTTTTAGTAATTAACGATGGAATCATGCTCCTTTCAAAATGGAGGTCCATGATTTGCAGCCAGTTGAAGTCTGCAGCATTGACCTGGATCACTAACTCTGATTACTACTCACAAATAAGAAACTTGGAGTGTTTGTATTTTGTAACTATTTCTCTAGTACTAGTATGGTACAATAGCAGTTGAGATCATTCTTTGAAACGGGTAAAAAGCATTTCCTATTGAAAAGCAGGCCACTGGACCACGTTTGTAGGCCCTACTCTGGCAGCTGTGGAGCTAGCGGTGTGGCTGGGACTCGGTGAAGGTGGAAGTGGGGGAGAGGGTATTTTAGAGCTTCAGTCGCTGTTTCTTGGGTTCTGTGGCTCAGTGCACTGGAGGGACTAAGAACTTGGGCAGATTGTGGGTCCAGTTATGGGGGAGGTGGAGGTGACGTATATCATGAGTAGCTATGGAGGACTGATAGGCTCTTTGAAAGCACCCGGGTAGCATTAAGAGCTTATTGGAGCGAAATGGTCGATTGCATGCAGTGGAATAAATAATCCGCAAATCATATTTGAACTCAGACCACTTAGTTCACAAGGAGAACTAGTTTCGCACTATTGCCACTGCCGGAAATGTCCCTATTGTCTGTTAATCCAATGAAAAAAGAGAAACATAATAAAACCCACTGGGACCCTAACAGCTGAGAAGCCCGGAAGTCTAACTTCCAGTGTCCCTGACCTGAATCTCTGTGGGTTTAAAGATCTAGGAGCCGATACCTTGTGCGAGCCTTGGTGTCTACAGGTCAGGATGTGAGCTGGGCTTTCTATCTCCGTGAGGACCAAGAAAAAGAGCGAAGCGCGAAGTTATAAATGTGGTAAAACACCAGGGTTGAAAATCAAATGTATTTTCCTGTCAGATGTTCTTCCAAATAAACATACAGTATTTCGCCAGAGTTCTGTTTTCTGAGCCCGAGAGGCAGGGAAAATCGGAACAAAGACAGTATTTCACCCTGGACTGGCAGGCAGCTGTTAGAGGTATTTACGGCCTTGCCGCAATGCGGCGGCCAGGGCGGCCAGGACGGCCAGGCAGGGTATGGGGGCACCGGAAGCTGAGAGGAGGCCACCAAGAGTCCAGAATTTCAAGTTAAATTCCATTTAGGTTCACTTTTTCGGAACTGGTGTGAACAGATACCCTTTCTAGGGACTGGTCCCGTAGATTGGATAGTTTTGCAGAACAAGGGAGTAGTTTTGCTCTCTGAACATTGGGTCGTTTCCCCGGTCTTAATGAACAACTCAGGGGAAGCAGTGCCCTAGATGTGAAATTTCTGATCCAATGACAGTGTCCATTGGCAACTTAGAGCCTCTGTTGGTTGCGGGAACAGGGCTTGCAAATCAAAAAGGACAGTTGAGGCTTTTAATCAAGTCCCTCCCCCCACCAAACGAAAAGTATGTGCCTCCTCCTTTGAGGTGGGGCTTCCAAGCTCCTTTGCAGCTAGGCGTAAGCCGCAGGCACAGCTCAGAGCACGGCAGCGCCTGCCCTGCACGCTTCCCAGGCGTCCAGCGCATGTGCAGTGACATGGCCCAGCCCCAGGATTGGACTGGCAGCGCACAGATGGGGGGAGGAGGTACAGTGGACTCAGAACAGGGAGCTATAACCTGATATAACCCGATATCTCCATTACCTCCTCCCTCAAGATTCGCTACTCATCTTTCCTTTACTTCCGTCTTCCCTCTAAATATAACCAAACAGCTCGGCCCTTGACTGCATCATTTTCAATCATCTTGACTTGCCACCCCACCTCAA
The DNA here is from genome assembly GCA_963574655.1 of Perodicticus potto. Classification (NCBI taxonomy): domain Eukaryota; kingdom Metazoa; phylum Chordata; class Mammalia; order Primates; family Lorisidae; genus Perodicticus; species Perodicticus potto. The sequence goes on from CAUYRH010178106.1 coordinate 74,866, forward strand.
TTTAAATCTTTTCGTTAGAAATAGGCTGCAAATACGAGCTAAGGGCCAAAGAAAACAGAATATTCTTTCCAGGTATATCAGGGAAGCGTATACATTTTCTCAGTCTGGTGGTTCTTCTGTGGGACAAGGCCCTTCCTCTTGGCGCCTATTCAAACAGCCAAACTTTGGGCCAATCCTTAAGTCTGACCATTCCCGGATCTTGTTACGCCAGCTCAGCACGTTCCAGGGTTGGGCTGGGGAGGCGGGAGCCAGCGGCTCAGCGGACGGCAATCAAATAAATAAATAAACAAACGGACAAACTGGAGAGCTTTTCCGCGGAGGCCAGCCTAAATAATGTGGGATACGCGCTTCTGGGCCACTAGCTTGTAGTCTGTGCTGGGGGCGGTAGGTGGGGTAAGAAGCGGCCTCGGACCCCTCTCAACTCCTTCCAGTTGCCCCAGGGGACACGGTAGGACGAGCCTCGGGGGCTACGAGACCTACGCCCGCCCGAGGAAGTCCTGGGCCTCCGATTTCCGGGGCTGACTTGCTCTTCCTACTCAGCTCTCGGGCGCCTTGTCCAGGAGGAGGCGCTGTAGGACAAGCGTCTCGCTGGTTGCCGCGGCGCCGCAAATACGGACCTGGGCAGGCGGGAGTGGAGGACACGTGACCCGCCCCTCCTCCTCTCTGCCCTCTACCTCCGCGGAAAAGTGTGTCGGACTCTGGAAAAGGATCGGCGGTGTGCTGAGCTCACCCCACAGAGATCAGTTCTCCGGACCTGCAGCAGAAGCTCCTAGGTCCGGGACTTTAGTGGCCATTCTGGGTTGGCAGGCCATCTCGCTTTCTCCGCCCTCCCGGAGAGGGCGCGATTTGTTCGCGTGGCGCTCCTAGAAACAGGCAATTAGACCTGGGCAAGCTGCGCCCAATCACCAGGATCGCGACTAGCCTTTTCCTGCTGGGATGCTGTTCCTGCTATTTATCTTGTCCCAGATTTCTGGTACGCAGAATGGGCAACTTCGAAAAGTACAGCCTTTTGTGCCACCTCTAGTAGGCTTAATGGACTTTTCTTGCTTAGAACAGGCCTGGGTCTTGGAACTCCCTGGAGACTCTGAGAGCACAGATAAATCCCAGATAAATCCCAGTTACTGTGCATCTTGAGAACTACTCAAATGGGAATCTGTTCTTCTCCACACTGCCTGCACACCCTTCTACCACCACTTTTCTTATTTCAGGCCCTTGACGGGTTCCATGGGGTACTCCTTGCGCTAGCTTTAACCCCTGGGATCTGACCCAACTCTCCTGACCCTCCATTATCTCCTGGCAATGCAGTTTTTGTCCTCCTCTCCTTACTCAAGGGCAATGATTCTTATTGAAGGCCTGCATCTGAATCTCTCCTTTATAATGCAGGTTTCTAGCTCCCACCCCAGACCTACTGCATCAGAATGTCCAACTATGGCACCCAGAGACTTACATTTGGTCAACACTCTTTTTGCCCAAAGCAATTAGACATGCACTTCTGTTTGAGAACTACTGGTCAATGATCTGTCCTGCTTCTTGTATGGTTCTTTGTTCAGAGGCCAAGTTCCTCTCTGCCTCTACAATTAGTAAGGCCCAAGAGCTCCTGGGCCTCTGTCTATGATTGTGGTTTTTAAGTTCAGTATTCTATAGGCTGAGTGATTTCTTCCATTTTAGCACAGGGGACATGGAGCCCTTGCTTTTGGCTTGAAGATTTCAAAGTGAGCAGGTTCTGGTTTCAGAGTATTTGAGGTTCAAAAATCATACTTTGACATTTACCTGCTGTGTGACCTTGGGCAAAGTCTCAAAGCCTGTTTCTTCTTTTGGAAAATAGGGATTATAAGAGTACCTTCAAGGTTATGAGAATGTTTACTTAAACAGCACTATTATGTGTCAGGCATTATTCTAACTGCTTTACATACTCTACTGGTTTAAACTAGTGTTTTAGCACAAAACAAGCATCCAATATAATTATAATTTATTATTATTATTTATTTTCTACTCAACGATCAAGCCTAAATTTTTAGAGCCAAAAACGACCTGGCACACTCATCAAATACTTGAATTCTATAGAGGACTGAGGCTTGGTCATACAGGAAATACCAGATCTAGAAGAACATAGTTCAGACTCTATCCTATTGCTATTGTAGGCCTCACAGTTGTGGTCCCTTGCACCTAAGTCTCTAGCACTTACATGTAGCTGGGCTCACTTAGGTGGAATGTAGCCCTACCTCCTCAGTGGGCAGATGTCAGGTAGGGGAGAATCCGACACCACACAAGCACATCTTTCACTCCTATAAAGGGCTTCAGGTCTTTTTAAAGGGCAGGTCTCACTGTCTAGCTACTGCAGCCACCTTCTCTATCACTACTTTGTCCTCCTACCAATCATACCCAAGGTTGACTGGTTGGTTGTTCCTCTTCTTCTATAGCCTTGCCCAGGACCTTCTTCAGTGTCTTAAAATCTAGGTCAGAATGGGAAAGCACAAGGCCAATGGACAGTAGCAGAGGAAGCCAGAGAGCCCCACCCTCACTCATCCCAACTACTCCCCACCCTTTAATCTGTTGGTGTCCCAAGGTCTGGGCTCTTGGGTTGCAGCTGAGGCCCAGCTCCCAACTTTAGACACAGTGGTGACAAGGTGTGTCTTAGAGAGATTTTATCTCTCAAAATCTCCATCAGCGCTTCTAATTCTTTGAAATTCTTTATATCTTTTATGAAGAGTTGTGTAAATACTCTTTTAAGCCACAATACACACACACACACACACACACACACACATATATATATATATTCTGCAACCAAATTTCACCCTCATAGCTCTGGCTTCCATGACTTCTTCCTATGGGCCTTTTTCATGAGGGCCTCCATAGCCCTTGGGCAAGTTGCTTCTCTTGGCTTACCTAGAAGCCTTCCTCAGTCAAACTTTCTTTTAAAACATACATAGTTCCTTTGCTACAAACGGTGTCAGACAGAATTCTGCCCACAGCTTAGCTATTCTTAATTCTTGTGCCATCTGACCTTGGTTCTCCTATTATTTAGATGGACACCTCAAACCCTGCTCTTCTTGGGACCACTTGAGTCTTTTTTAGGCCCTGCTTTAAGATATTTTGCCCCAAACACCCAAATAAGGGCCATTTTTTTTTAATCATCTCTCACTCACTATTGGCCTTTTCCTCTGGTGTCAATCTTCCTCCCAGAGGATCTCAAGCCAGAGCTCCAGCTCCAATGAGTGACTCCATTGTCAGGGGCGTGGAGATGGAGAGAAGTTGTCCTTTTCAGTAATATTGTGCCAGAAATACAGAGTCAACATTTTTCTCCTGCTTAGCCCTCAGCCTGTGTCCTTTCCCACCTGCCCTTGGCCAGGGAGTGTATCCAAAGCCCCCCACGTATGTTTTCTGGTTTAAGAAGAGAGCTCTGCTACCTTCAGGTAACAAGAGTCTTAAGAGCCAAAACAAAATATTCTTTCCTGGGGCCAAATAGTGATACCATTAGAATGGGCAGAAAGCTGACCAGTATTACATGTGGAGTAGAACTGCTGCCTCTTGGGACCCCTTTAGTCTCTTCTTTTTCCTGGGAGGTGCTCTGTTTCTGGAATAGGAGAGCCTCATAGGGAAGGTGCCCTGTTTCTTGGGAACTTCCTAGGCAGAAATTCTTAGGAGTGGCTCTTTTTAGTCAAATGGGGGAGGAACAGTACCCAGAGTCCTATAAATTAACTCCTTACAGGTTTTTAAGAAGGCTCAACTTCTCCTCCCCCACTGCCTCTTCCATTTCTACCCCTATTATTGAATGTCCTTAGGAAACCCTTAACAAGTAGGTACATGCTACCTCTGCTCTTCCCACTGCTTAGCTTCTTTTGCCCATTCCTACTCTCTTTCATCCATAGAAGCCCAAGAGGAGGGAATGAGTCAGGGGAAGGGGGATGACAAGGGCAGATAATAGGAAGAGGGGCAGTTACTCTCCTCAATCACTTTGCCATGCTAGCCTAAGATCAGGAAAATAAATGAAGATATCTGCCTTAATATATTCCTTTTTTTGCTCCTGTTCCTTACTCATACCTACTTTTTTGTTGTTGTTTAAATATATAGACTGTGTACTTTTATCTTCTTGTGTAAGCCACAGTGAAGGCTGCAAGCAAATCTCAATCACCATCCTTCATCACCATTTATTCAAAAAATATCTGCTGAGCCCTGACTAGGCACCAGACACTGTTCCAAACACTTTTTCTCTTCAGCTCCCCCTCCTTTTTAACCACCCTCCCATAAAAAGCTCATTGAAATTGTCTAGAAAGTAATATAACCTTTGATTAATTTATTTATTAAATTACAGAAAAATAAATTTCAACCTCTCAAACTTTGATTTTTTTTTTTTTACAGGGGATTAACAGGGATTAATTTCAAAGTTGGTCACCTAGTGCTAACAGAATCAGAAACCATAGTTTGAAGAATTGATCTTTACACATTTTTAAAAACACATTCTACCAACTGTAAAAGAAAAATATCCCTCTAATAAAACAGAAAAAGGAAAAGTGGATGCCTCATTCAAGCTAACAGCCCCTTGCTTTGTACCTAATGAGAGTCAAATCAGGAAATGGGTTTGGAAATGCAGGTAAAATGGATGCAAAGAGATCTTTGTTCAGAAGGATCTCTTTTATGGGCTTGATGGGACTTTCTGATGGGAACTGTTGCAACCAATCTGGTTTAGAAATCATATGTGTGTGTGCTCTACAAATCTACACAGAACATTCATTATTTTCATCATATTAGTCAAAATTGCACATTTTTAGATTATTTGGTGGCAACTCTGGCAGGCTATTGAAGGAGGTTGAGAGGGTCAGTTCTTTTTTTTTTAATGCCCCTCCTTAAGAGCTGGGGGCATCTTCCTCCCTACCCCCATCTTCCCACTTTCTACCTCCCCTAAGCAAAGAATGCCACATTCTACTATGGAGCAGCCTCAGGCCCAAGCTCCTTTTCTTGGCTTTCTCAGCAGGATGAGGGCATACTCCCCTCTCCTCTCTAGGCTTTACCTCTGGTGAAAAAGCATCAGTGCTGGGGAGAGGGGAGTCTTCCTAAGGATCTCACCCAGGTTTGGGTTCGCCCTTGAGCCCTGAGCCCTGTGGTTGGGGGCACTGTGGGAGTGAGGACATCTGACTTCCTGGGCTTGTATTCCTTGAGCGCTTAATATGCTTCCTCACACCCTGTTTCTTTCACACCAGGGCTGTTTTATTGTTTTATAACCTTCTTTAGAGCTTCAGTTGCCAAAGATTCTGAGGGGGCTGTTCTCTACTTTCTCACTTTACCAAATACTAAGTCTTGCTGTTTTAAGCAGTTTGGTCACTTGCAAAGGTTTTCCTTTCAGATCTAAGCAAATTATAGAAACCTCTAGGCATGTGGTTACCTTCAGCTTTCACCAAGCCTGTCCACAATAATACAGAGGGAGCCAAGTGTTAATTCCAACTGCCACCTCCAGCCCCAAGCCCACCCAGCCTCTTCCTAACTTTTCTCTATTGAAACTTGAACAAAATCTCAAATAACTTCCAACTTCTGGTATAAATAATTTAAGAAGTTGCCTTTGAATTTCTCTTTATCACATAAGAAATGATTGAAATAAAGGGGTTGATGGTACTCACAGTGAATGCAGCCAAAGAATCATAAGACATGCCCACCAACCAGCCTTTTCCAAATAGCATTATCTCCAAACTTTAACAGCCTTCTTTGAAAAGATGCTATTTGAAAAGCTCAGGATATTGATATGAATATGACCTCTCTTGCATCCTGGATATTTAGAAGTATTTAAATCTGAGGGAACAGTTGCAGTGAACCTTTATTTAGTGAATAAAAGTTTAAAGCCAAAGGTTATTTATGGTTCTGCAGAGATGGGACCTGAGTGGCTATTTACAAGCACGTGATTCCAATAAACTTTGTTTTATGGCTTGAGAGTTGACAAGCCAAAATATAATTCCCACCATAAATTAGGTTAAGAGCATACAAGTGCAGATGCTTGGTTCCTGGAGCAGTGATAGGAAAGTGAGAGGCTCCAACCAGTGCCGGCTAAGAAGGAGACCGTTCTACTCCCAGCTCCCCTGCCCACTAGGAAAGAAAAACAGTAAGTCACTTATTAATTTTTCCACAACAATTTCAGAAGTGGGGGATTCTTCTGTCTAGACTTTTCTGCCTGGGGTAGGGAGAAGTACCATTGAAGTTAATTCTAATTTTAGTCTAACCCTAAATTAACAAAAAGAATGAGAATCTCAGTTTTCTCTCCGTTCTGGATGTGGACAGTTAAAAATTGAGGGCTCCCATCTCACAAGAGGGACCTACTGTCTCTCTCCTCCCCATGATGGAGCATCTGCTTCAGAAGTAGAATAAAATAGTGGTAGTCTTGGTGGGGGAAAACTCGCAGGATGAGGGTGAAGATGCCCCTGCCTCTGAGATTTCTGAGAAGCTTTCTATCCTAGAATGAAACTAGAGAAGACTGAAAACATGAAACTGGACACAAGCCCCCAGGACGACCACTGCTTTGTGAGATTGGTTTTGTTGGCTCTCCAGCAGAAATGCTGAAAAATTGATGTCATACCCATAGAACTGGATAACAATCTAAAGCATTGCCATTCACCTTTAAACTCATTGATTTTCTCCTCCTTGGTTATCGTTTGGGTCCTTATTTCCCCCTGGAAATTGCTCTTTGTTTTGAAGTGGAGCAGAAGTGAGAAGGCAAGTCCCAGCCATGCCTGATTCTTCTTTAGGGAGGATAAGACGGGTGGGGGGAGGGAGGGAGTACTGCTTGGGGCAGAGGAATTTGAAACCAACCTGAAAGTGGAAAAAGGGGCTGAATTGCTCCCAGCATCAGACAGACAGGAGATTGGGATGGACCAACTACTCTCTCCCGAGTGGACCTGCACCTACCCGGCCTTTTTGTGCAAAAGGAAATACACAAAGGCCCATTTTTTTCCTCGCTTCCCGTTTTCCCCACTGGGGAAACACTGTTACAGGCAGCCTGAGTCGGACCAAACAACCAGTAAGGTTTTGCCCAAGGGTGCGTGGAGTGGGGAGGTGATGGGCACAGAAGTCTCTTAATCTTCGCTCTGTCCTTGAGGACTGCGGTCTCCGGCTGGGTGGAGAACTTTGCGCAGTTCCGGGGGGAGGGGGCGGGCGGGCACCTGAAGCAGGGAGGTCTGGGTATTGGTGGGGTGTTTGGGCCTTGTCACTTTTCTGTCATCTTTTTTTGCTTTATTATCCCGTGGAATTTAAATGACCCCAGATTTTATTGCAACAGGTTCAGGACCGTGAGAGAGCGCCACTGTAAGTACCTTTTTGTTTCTTCCGAATCACGAGGCGGTACTGATCCCAGGGAGGTAGTGGGCAAAGGGCTGCACCGGTGGAGTGGGCGGGTGGAAGGGATGCCCCCTTCCCCAGGCCTGGCCAAGCGGGGGCGGGGGGGGGAGGAGGGGAGCTGGATTTTGGGGGTGGAGGTGCTAAACTGAGCTCCTGGTAAGCTTTTCTGGGGCCTAGTTCACAGTCACCTGCCTAAGGGAACAGGAGGCCGCAGGGTCTCCCCCTAAGTCTTCCTACACCTCTCTGACCTTCCCCGCCTGTCCCTGGCTCGGCACAGGTGCAGCTCCGCCCGCCAGAGCTACCTTTGGCTAAGAGCTTGCAGCTAATTAGCAGCCTGCCCTGTTAACAAGTTGCGGTGAGCATCGCCTCCCGCTTGAATCAACGCAGTTAATACCAAAAGCAATGCGACCTCCCTAGGAAGCCCAGCCTTGTTTAATCTGGTCCAGCCTGCCTGTTTTTTCTTTTTCTTTTCTTTTCTTTTCTTTTTTTTAATTTGCTAAAAACAAAACTTAATCCTCTATGGCCGCGAGTGCGTTGCATTGGCCCCCTTCGGGGAAAGGCTGCTAATTCCCAGCCTTGCATGGACATTCCTCGCACCGCCCCACCCCTCCGGCCCCAGAGCCAGAGGTGTGGGCCGTGCACCGACTGAGCGAGGAGGGATAAACTCTCTCTTCACCTCTGCTTCTGTGTAACTGCAGTTCCAGAATTCCTGTGCCAGAGTCGCTGATGCTGCAAGGGATTGGGTGGGGCCAGAGGCTCTTGGTGTCCTTGGCTGGGATATTTGAATCTTTCCGAGTGGCTTGTGCTGCAAAAGACAGGTACATTTCTGAGGAGGCCTGTGAAGTCTCCAGGAGGACCATGATATTAAGATGATGGTATTTGCAGGAGAGTCATGGAAAAACTGTGTCCCCTCCTTCACTGCATTTTAAAGGAAGAGGGAGAGTGAAGGAAACAGACACTCTCCCTCACTTTGTGAGACACCCTATCTTCTGGTTGAAAAGCTGGGGCTGGGCTCTGAGCCAGTATTTTTGGCCCCACTAAGCTGGGCAGCCTAGTTGACCCCCTGGGAGGCTGTGCTCGCCCCCCAGAAGTGGAGCTCTGCCCAGCAGTTCGCTTACATGAATCAGGCCGACTCCAGTGCAAGGGGCTTTCGGCTCCAGGCTAGAAAATCTGGTCTCCCCAGAATCCCCTCTTCGTGCCCCCCTCCTTCAGCTGGTATGGTTTTGGGTGCTTATCTCTGCTGAGGCTACTCACTTGTAAACCCACATTCAAGCCCTGTGGATGAACACAGCACAAAAAGCCCGAGAGATCAAAAGCATTAGTATGGGCAGTTGAGCGGGAGGTGAATATTTAACGCTTTTGTTCATCAATAACTCGTTGGCTTTGACCTGTCTGAACACGTCGAGCAATAAGGTGAAATGCAGGTCACAGTGTCTAACAAATATGAAAATGTGTACATTCACCCTGGTCCCCACCAGGTTTAGCAGCCTCCCCCAATTTGTCTAGATAAAGCCTAGGCCCTGTGTCCCCAGGAAGGTGGATACTTGGGAGTGCTTGGCATTAGACAAAATTGAGGTGACTCTTCTGGTACAGATTCAGCCGCCTCAGAGCCCTTATAAGAATTGCCTCCCAGGAAATACCTACTAAATAACTAAAGTGGTGGAACCAAAGGGTGTGTTTGTTGGGGGTAGTGTGCAAAGTGCCAGGCTTGGGAGGAGGGAGTCTCCCTGCGCCACCCCACCAGTCTCAGGCTTGAGACTTTAAATAATTTTTGAATTATTGGGGGGAGGAGTAATTAAAACACCCCCCCCAAAAAAATTAACACTTTCAGTCTATGGTCTGGCATCCAGAGCCCCACTCAAGCCAGAGCATCCTTTTGCCCCTGGAATCCTTCCCAGCCCTGAGTGCCTCTGAGTCTTCAGTGCCCTGAAATGAGGGACATGCCTCAAACAGCACTGAGGCACTGGGGTGGGCAAAATTTGTGAACTTTTGTACTCCTGTGTGCTGCTGTCACCAAACCAAAAATAATGAAACTTTGTGATATGTTTGTAAATGATTTCGATTGACCCCTCACTCTACCCTTTACCATTAGCCAGCCAGCCTCAGCCCAAGGCGGCTCGGTGCCGGCGAGCAGCAGCGCAGCGCCTGCCTCGGGCTCTGCAGCAACAGCGGGACAAACAGGCTGGCAGGCTCAGGGCCCTGAAAGGTAAACGTGCGACTTCTTAGAGAAGTAGTTTTGGCAGCCAATCTGGCTTGGTCAGGCAATAGGAAAAGGAGTAAGCTGAGGATATTCCCCTCCTACCCCTATTTCTTCTGCCGCTGAGGAAATTTGTTCCTTTCTGGAAAATACCACTTGATAAAAGGGTGGGGGCGGTGGTATTTGGATTCGGAGAGAGGGAAGGGGGTACTAAAGTTGCCAGTGCTGGGATGGATTATTTTTCCCTCTTTCTTTCTTTCTTTCTTTCTTTTTTTTTTTAAGAAGAACGTCCTGGTTGCTCGGCTGCTTGGTAACCCTGGTCCTGGTAAAGGAATGAGGGAACTTGATTGCTGCAAATTGTAACCAAGCTCATCAGGCTACCTGATCTGTCTCTGAATGTGGGTGGCTATGTCGGGCTGGTGGTGGCTCACAGAAAGCCTGGGTACCCGCTGTGGGTGGGACCCAGAGGTTGTAACGTTGTCTATATATACCCTGTAGAACCGAATTTGTGTGATATCCACATAGTCACAGATTCGATTCTAGGGGAATATATGGTCGATGCAAAAACTTCACATTTCTTCGAAATAGCCAGATACCAAGGTGGAAACTAGAAACAGCCAGCACTGTCAGCCACTTCTGTTTTAGTACCCGGACTCCAGGAGGACAACTGCACCTGGTGATAGAGCAAACTTTTCCTTTCCAGAAGCTCCCCCTTACCTTTGAACAGAGGCCCCTGCACAAGCTGCAGAAAGAAACCCCGTTGGTTGCATGAAGGCAGGGCTAAAGGGCCAGGTTTTGGGGTACTGAGAAATGAGGTTTAAGGCCAGCTACTTCCAGCCCCAGGTCTGCCGTCAAAGGGCAGGAGGTGCAAAGGTACCCAAATGTGGGCTCAATGGAATTTAGGGCCCGCCTCTGGGAAGAGAGCAAGCTGGGAGAAAGGCCAGTGGGGACCGTTGGGGTGTTTTTGGGTGAGGTGGTATTATAGTTACCCTCATCTCCATCCCAGCCCACCCCACACCTACACCGACCAGGACACTGGAGGCCTTTTTCTATGTCGGGAGGGTGCAGCTTTGGCTGAGAACACAGGGGACTGGGCACCAGTAGAAAGCATGGCAGTTACTCATTGCCTAATTTGATTCAGGCCGGCCAAATTCTGGTAACTTTTGGGTGACCCCGATGAAGACAAAGCCCCGAACAAGGCCTTTGTATGGCAGAGACTCAGCTCCTGCTGGCTGGGAAGGCAGGATACTGCCCGCCTGGGGCACTCTGCCCAACTCAGAGGCAACCTTGCCTAGCCACTTTTTGTTGCCCTGCACCCCAGTTGGAGGATTCATTCTTCCTTGACCTGTGCCCATTTGGTGGGGGGCTGCTTTCACAAAGGGGTTAGTGGAGAGGGCATCGGAGTTTACTAAAATCGGTGGCAGACAAAAGCTGGGATTACCTAAGGAAAATAGGGGTGCTAGGGATTTAAAAACTACATTAACTCCTGGCAGGAGCTCTCAAATGTGCCATGGCGAGTCACTTGATTACACGTATGTTATTTAGTTAAATTTGTGAAAATTATGAGATGCTCACCAACCCGGTGATAAACTCCCTCCCTCGCTATTGGCTGGCCTGGTCACATGGCCGCCCAACTTTATTCAGTTGACAGCAAGTAGGAGGGCCCTATGGAAGGAGAAAAAAAGACAACACGAGAAAAATTAGTATTTTCTACCTTCAGAAATTAATGGCCATGAGTTCGTATATGGTGAACTCCAAGTATGTGGACCCCAAGTTCCCTCCGTGCGAGGAATATTTGCAGGGCGGCTACCTAGGCGAGCAGGGTGCCGACTACTACGGCGGCAGCACGCAGAGCGCAGACTTCCAGCCCCCGGGGCTCTACCCGCGGCCTGATTTCGGTGAGCAGCCTTTCGGAGGCGGGGGCCCGGGGCCCGGCTCGGCGCTGTCTGCTCGGGGTCACGGGCAAGAGCCAAGCGTCCCCGGCGGTCACTACGGTGCCCCGGGAGAACCGTGTCCGGCACCCCCGGCTCCTCCGCCCGCGCCACTGCCTGGCGCCCGGGCCTGCAGCCAGTCCGGCGGACCCAAGCAGCCGCCCCCCGGGACGGCACTCAAGCAACCGGCTGTAGTCTATCCCTGGATGAAGAAGGTGCATGTGAATTCGGGTAAGGCACGGCGCCAGCAATCTCTCTGTCCCCACCCCAGCCCGTTGGCCTGGGCCCCCAGGACGGGAGTGCGAGTGGGTGGGGGTATGTGGCGCTTCCAGGGGCACCGCAATTACTCTCCCCATAAATTTTTATAGCTGAGAGAGCAGGCTGGGACCATGTGGCTGGCTGCTTGGCAGTGGGCGCAAAAAGGGGTGGGGAGGCGCTGGGGTGGGGAAGGACTCCATTTTCAGAGTAGAGGGAACGTGGAGGAGAGGAGGATTTCCAAAATGCTTGGTGAGTCCGAATCTGGTGGTGGGCTGGAGAGAAGGAGGACATTGGAGATCCCACGCTGCAAGCCTGGGGGAGTGGGTGTGTGTGAGGGGGTGGGTAGGTGGGAGTGTAAGCACCGGGGAGAGGGCGGGAGGGAGGAAGAGAGCTTGGGAGTGCGCGGGGAGGGCCGCGGTCTCCGGACGAGCCAGGAAGTGAGCCCCGGAGGCCAAGGGCCTAACTAGTGGCGGGCGCTGACCTGGCTATACTGTCTGTTTTGTCTCGCAGTGAATCCCAACTACACTGGCGGGGAGCCCAAGCGATCCCGGACGGCCTACACCCGGCAGCAAGTCCTAGAACTGGAAAAAGAATTTCATTTTAACAGGTATCTGACAAGGCGCCGTCGGATTGAAATCGCTCATACCCTGTGTCTGTCGGAGCGCCAGATCAAGATCTGGTTCCAGAACCGGAGGATGAAGTGGAAAAAAGACCACAAGCTGCCCAACACCAAAGGCAGGTCATCGTCATCATCTTCCTCTTCCTCCTCCTGCTCCTCCTCAGCCGCTCCAGGTCAGCATTTGCAGCCCATGGCCAAGGACCACCACACGGACCTGACGACCTTATAGAAGTGGGGACCCAGGCTCATCCCTCTCTGCGCTCCAGGCTGAGCGAAGCTGCGGGGGCAGGCCGGGCCTGCTGTCACCTCGCTGGGCTCGAAGGTACTGTGGGGTGGACCTGGGACATGCAGGCCGCCCTCGGACTTAGGTTAGCATCCTCCTGCCCGAGGGCAGCCCCCTCCCTAGAGCGAGGATGGGGATGGGAGGGGGGCGGGATTCTCTTTCTAAGTATATTATATGGCAGGAGCTACTGAGAATATAAAACCTTGTTGAGTCATTAAACTCATGAAAATCTCCACTCTTGGATTTTGAATTTGCCGATGAAGGCTGGATGCTTTATCCCAGTATAAATTTGGACATTTCCCCTCTACCACCCCTCCAGGGACCTTTGTGGTTTAATAATGTGAGGGAGTTAAAGCAGAAGACTGGCCACCCCCTTCTTAGGTGCTTTCAGTAGTTGCAGGAGAGCTGGGTCTGGATTGTGGAACTTTCTGGGTTACCTGTAGAATTTCCTTTGTGATTAAAAAAAGCTATTTTGCTCCCAGTGGCCCCATGTGCAAAGAAATAACTCTAGGGAGAAAGTAGAAACGGTTTATTTTATGTTTAGATACCATTGCTTAAAGTATTTATTTGTTGGGAAATTGGGTACAGAAATAATTGACACTTTCATGCCAAAATATTTTAAATGGCAAAAGGGAGCAGAATCAGAGATATGTGCACTTCTGTCTATAATTGGAATTTTGAACTCCACTCCACCCTCCCTACTCCCTGGAAATGTGTATAGGGGACCCTTAACCCTTCTGAAGGGAAGCAAATGATCCACTCAAAGTTGAGTTCTTGCAAATATATTTCCATATGTGCTTTTTTCAGCACTGTGCTTACAGTCGGTTCTGGATGATTAAAGGAAAGGGGGAAAAAAGAAACAAATGGTCCAATATTTTCCTTCTGGGGAAAGAAAACAAAACTCTATGTACTGGGTTGTTAGATAATGATTGAATTTTCTGTTCCAACAGGACTCCAAATGCCCCCAAATACACAGCAGTATTTTATAGGAATTGGTTTATAGCCTATGTGGGGGAGGGGCTGTATGGTGGGGAGAAAGTGGGAAGGTGAGGACCTTTTGCTTTAAAAAAGGAAAAACTTAATTGAATCTAGAAGTTCATAAAAGTTGGTCTTAGGGTTTTTCCCCCTGAGGCTCTAATTTTTATAAAACCAAATTTAAAGTTTTTTTTCAGCCCATTTAATTACAAGAAGAAATTGCAAGAGTATAAAAGTTTTCAAGCCATCTTCTTTGTGTTGAGAACAGTAGTTTTTTAAAAATCACTCTCAAACAACAGGAGAGATGTCCTTTAGTTATTTTTCTTATGCCTTGCCTAGGAAGGGTTCAAAGTTCATTTTTCTAAAATGCTGACCCTTGAGGATAAGCAGGAAAGAGTCAAAGGTAATGGCCAGAGTTCGTATATACTCACATAAAACAAGTCTTTAAAAGTTTAAACCCCAAAGACTCAGGCTCCAGAAAAGAAGCCCCTTGTTGGAGTTGCCAAAAGGGGAGAGAAAGAAGAGATAAGCTTAAAACTTAATTTTAAGATTCAGAATGGTGTTATTTTTTCAATGTTTCAGAACACTTTAGAAGTGGGAGGGAAGAATCACTTTCTCTGCAGGCGTTTTCTTTGGTTCTGTGTCTCCTGAGAGCTGAAGGCAGGTATTCACTGGAGTCCCTAGGCTGAAATTCCACTTCTCTAAAGTGTCTTCCAAGCCTTGGTCTTTTGTATTAGACCCTGGGGACAGCTCTTTGTTCCTCCTTGGGGTGAGCCTGGCTCTCAGACTTGCACATGGCAATACTTGAATATCTCCACGTCGGGATATTAAAGATGGATATTCCTGCATTATTTGCATCATTGTTTCTATGACAAAAAGCACAGAGTTCATACATAGTCAAGATGTCTTTTTTCTGACGCCCTCACGTTGAGAAGCTGAAAAGGTATTTTACTGAAGTTCGGGTAAATTACAGAATCAGGTTCATCCAGAGGACAAATTTTCTATTCGATTAGCTGTATTTCAGCCAGGAGGACTGACCTCTAAACCCTTAACCTTTGGACTCTAACTACCCTTCTCTTCTTTCTTCCCTTCTAACATGGAGAGCAGTCTTTGGATGTAGAATTTGAAAAGAGCCGCTATCCTTAGGCAAGTTGGAGAAAGTTGCTAAGATCTTTTCTTAAAACCTAAATATTTGTGTACATTGAACCTTCTCCTCAGGAGGGGAAAAGTATATATTTTCATAACATCCAACTACATATATATTATGGAGACTATTATATGGATTTTCCCTCTTCTCAGAAGTTCAGGTTACTCACCCCAGCTTCCTACCAAATGCCACAACTACTTATCTCACTTTATCCATGGCCTTGAAGAAAGCCAAGAGACATTATTTTCATGAAGAAAACCCAAGTTCCTTCTGAAACATAGCCACACTACTTTGGAAAGTAACTTAATCAGAGAAACAACTTCTTTTGTTTATAAATCTCAGCTCTCCTTCCCAGCTTCAGTGATTGTCTTTTGATATGTTAATAGAGTCTTGATGGCCCAGAGGGCAGCCCCCAACCCTGAGGTCCTATTCGGACTTCAGCATCCTTTTGGGCTCCCAGGAGTGGGCCTAGGAAGGGGCAGGGCCCCCCAACCACCTAGGGCAGGGAAGGAAATGGGTTTCCATCTGGGAACATGCTCTGGAGAGAGCTACATATGGAAAGGCTCCAGGGCCCATTTGCTATTATTTGTTTCCAGTTTGTTCTCCTAAATATGAGCCAGAGTGTTTGTTTGGGTGTTTAAAAAAAATTCTGCGTTGGGGTCATTACTGGAAGAGTGGGAGAGTGAAATGTTTGCTGAGGACACTGTTCCTCAGACTCTTATCTCACTTTGTCCATCGCAACCTTTTGTTGTGAGATGACATTGTCGGTTAGCCTCATAGCCCCATGGTGTCTGTTCACACAAGATGCTTTAAATTAAATAGAATTGACCAATGTTTTGCTGCCACTGATTAAAGTATTATTTATACTAATTGTTGTCTGTAGTTTTGATGTAACTCATTGATCTATATTTAAAATAATAAAAAGTGTAGCAAAATCTCCCTCTTGTTTGATGCCTTGACAGAGCATTCTTCCGTTAAGTCTCCTAAAAGCTAACAATATAACAATTTTTAAATTATTTTCTGCAATAAATTAGCCACAAGTTATCACTTCCTACCCCATATACACATACTCCCAATTTGGCCACCATATTTTGTGAGCATTGGGAAGCCTAGGGTTAGATTCAGCCTGCAGGGTGTTAAGAATTTTGTTGTTTTTTTTTTTTTTTTAAGAAAAAGTAATTGCCTGGGCTAATAGGGGGCTCCAGTTTGGTTTTTTACTGGGCCCTAGCCTACCCCAGACCCGATTAGTCTCTGAGCCCTCAGCGGAGGTCTTTGTGATGTGACAGCGAAGAGACCCTTTCCTGCCCCACCCCCACCCTCAACTCTGAGAGAGGGTGCTGGGTTTTGGGCCAAGCTGAGGACAGTTGTTGACTGCTCTGACCTGACCCCTCTGGCCACCAGTCTTGGGCTTCTTCACTTTTCCCGGGCTGCTCTGCCCAGCGAAGCTCCAGCACCTGCCCCTCCTTCCCCTCCTTCCCCGCACCCCCTCCGCCTTTCAGACAACAATAAACACTCCCCACTATTAAAAGTACGTTCACTATTTTTATCGCTAGGGCTTTTACAGATCTTGCCCTTGCCTTGAAGAGGAGCCAAGAAAGGAGTCCCAAAATAGACGGGGGGCTTGGTCGAGGCAGGAAATGAGCAGAATACATGAAATCAGAGATGTGTCCTTAATATATGGAAGGGCTCGCCCCAGACGCGTGGACATGTGTATTTATAAGTGCGCAGACAGAAGTTTAAATATTCAGACACATTTTATGATTGTCCTCCGCCCGTCTTCTGGTTAATGGCTCCTCCCGTGCCCACCAATACATCAATACCGTATGTGTATTGACTCCCCGGCAGGCATGAGGAGGAAACGAGTCCGTAGCCCAGCCTGCTGAGTACAGTACAGTAAATCGGGACCCTCGGCAGACGGCGCTTCGCGCCGCCCGCCATGTTGGGGAGCCCTCCCTGCCCCCCGCGCCGGGCTGGGCGGCCGGAGCTCGCAGGCAGCCGGGGGGGAGGGCCTTTCATAACCCGGAGAATTTTCAAAGTGCGAGGAAGATGATAAGAATAGATTTCTACAAGTCCCAACCACGTGATTGGCGAAATAATTAATTCAGCACGTCCCTTAAGAAACACGGAGTCGTCATTAATCTGCCACGCAAAGGGCTCTCTCCGACTTGGGAAGTGCAGGGATCCCAAGAATATCACCCGCCGAGGGGGGCCGCGCGGCCCTCCAGGCCCTCCACCCCGGGCCCCCGGCGGGCGCGGGAGCGCGGCCGGCAGGTAAATATTTTGGCGACTTTTATTTCATCAGATTTAAATCCTTAATGAACTTAGCTGTCAGGGCTGCTGACAAATAGTTCCCTTTGCTTCCTGATTTGGAACTGCGCGCCGGCGAGAAGTTGTTAGTGGCTTGGATGGTGACCTTTGGTTCAGCAAAGCTTTGCACTTATGAAAAATTACTGTGAGCGGCCGAGTGTGTGTGTGTGTGCGCGCGCGCTCGCTCACGTGTGTGTGTGAGAGAGAGACAGAGAGGATGCGAGGGTGTGCGAGGTGCTAGGGTGCGAGGGGTGAGGGGCGAGGGTGCGTGCGGGCTGCTGCAAGACAACAGGAGTTGTAAAAAACCGGCCCGGGCGGGGGACGCTCCTGGCGCACGCGGGCCGAGGTTGCCCGGTCGCCAGCGTCTACCGGGAACAATGGTCGCTGTCACGGCATCTGCCATCTATTCTTAAACCGGTGAGAAAAGGCCCCGGCCCTCTTTTCAAGCAAGGGTCGTAAATTTTTCTTTGCGTCATAATAGAAGGCTATAAAATCGAGTTGAAATTTTACCCCAGGCAGGTTTTAACCATCAGATGATGATTTCCGAGTTGCTTCTCCCACTTTCTTCCCTCCCCGCTCAAGCTCTGCTGCTTCTGTCATCCCAGCAAGGAATTTCCACCCCCTTTTTTCCCCACTTCATTTTGTTTTTTCGATCTTTGAGGGAAGAATTAAAGGCCAAGAGAAGACGTCTCTGCCGCCCGAGTGGGAGACCTCCGGGCAAGGGCAAGTCTGCGGGAAAGTAGTATGCAGGAGAGGCCAAGCTATAAACGGCTGTCCCCTCTTGTTCGCTCCCGTTTTCAGCCCCATGCCAAGAAAATTCGGTGACCTTAGAGTCACTCCGCTCCAGCGCACCCCCCCAGCTTGCTGGGGTCTTGGGCTGAGGCAGCAGCCGGTATTTTCTTCCAGCTCAAAGGCTCAGAAGCTCGGCTTGGGTGCTTTATTCGCCTCGGTCTCTCTTGTTTTTGAAAATGCCTCCGTTGGCGTTCGGTATGATTTCGGCAAGCAAGGGCTGGCTGTGTGGTGGTTGTTTTGGGATTGTGTGTGTGTTTTCATTTCTTTCGGGGTGTTGTGTATATTTCTCCGTCAGGACAGAAACAAAGTTTCCTCCTTTATGAATTATACATTCAAACAATAACACATTAATTCAATTATTCAAAGATGACAAATGTTTATGTGCTTTGCAAGTGACTCCAGAGAACGCAGATTCCAGGCGCTTTTGCCGAGCTGCTTGCATTTTTCTCAATGAGAATCGTCTCCCTTTCCACCCCCACACACTCCAACCCACCCAGACATCCCCTTGTAGGCCCAGAGAGAAACCTTCAAAAAGCTCCCCAGCCCTGCTGGCAGCCCGGCAGCCAACAGCCTACCAAAGCCTGGGCTTGGCGGGCACCGGCCGGGGCTATTTTATCAGTGTGACAATTGCCCGGGTTGGTGTGATAAATCATTGTAAGTAATTCCTGAAAGGGTGCGAGACTGTTGGGGGCCGGGCGAGGACTGTAAATCTTTCCGGTTTATTGCTCTATGAACATATGCTCCGATTGAAGAAGGCTTAGATCCCTTCCTAGAGACAAATTCCTGTAAAGCAGTCCCCCCTCTTTGACTGGGGATTAACACTTGCTGCTGAGGCCACTGACTGGGCCCCTGGCGAGAGGCTAGGGGGCGGGGTCCTCCGGGTGGGGTTGGACTGGGTGCACCTCAGAAAAACGCCAACTATGTCCCTGGCCAGTCTGATCCAGGTGAACAAAAGAAGGGACTTGCTGATGGGTTTGGAGTCTCAGGCCTCCGGACCTTCCTGTGCCTCTGGAGTAGGGGTGCGGTGGGCCCTTAGTTCCCTCCTCCCAGCTCATCTATGGCTGCGGGGCGTTTTCGCTGGCCTAAGACCCTGGAATCAGCGACAGAGCATTGGCCCCATGTGTGATGCTGCTGAGAAACAGAGCTGACGAGGAAACTGAGACTGGGTTGGGGGGCGTTGTGGGGAGAGGCCCCGGTAGTGCGGGATGTTTGAGTGCGGGTCTGGGCTAAGGGAGGGCCATGGGAGCTCAATAAGATACAGGCCAGGAGCCGGAGATCGGCTGCTGGCTCAGGCTCGCCTAATTTTTTCCACATGCAGAATTCCCACCCAACCACTCCCGAGAGTGGTGAGAACCTGTCCTGATTTCCTATGTGTAACATAGAAGTTTCCTTGTCCCCCAGGTAAGCCTGGCTAGGGCTGCTTTCACAGCCCTTTTCGCCTTCCAGGAGGCCCCGCAGGAAACGGGAAGCCGTGGCCTGGCAGTCGCTGGGCCAGCTCTGGAGGTGCGCCAGTCACAGTGGGCAGCGGCTCGGTGCCTGGGAGGCTCCAGGTCTTGAAGGACATGGTTGGGGCACTCGGAACGCAGAGAGGGGTGGTCGCTCTGGGTTCGGCCGCCTGCTAGGCTAAGCCTCTTCTGTGGCTCAGAAGTGGCGACGACTTCGCTGTTGCTGAGTGGGGAACCAGCCGAGGCCCCAAGGAGTGGGGGTGACGGTGGGGTTCCCTCAGGAGACGGGGCTGAGAGCCGGTGGTTTCCACCTTTGAGCCGGAGCCAGGGCATTGTCACAACGTAACTACCTCGCTGGGGAAGGGGAGAGCAGGCGGCGGCTTAGGTGGCGGGAAGTGTTTTGCCCTGGTGCTTGATGCGGTGTAGGGGGCTCAGCTGC
This sequence comes from Perodicticus potto, assembly GCA_963574655.1. Lineage (NCBI taxonomy): Eukaryota > Metazoa > Chordata > Mammalia > Primates > Lorisidae > Perodicticus > Perodicticus potto. The sequence goes on from CAUYRH010178106.1 coordinate 94,579, forward strand.
AGCCAAGGAGTTAGGGGAACTCTGGGCCTCTGGTTTTCTACAGCCATCTCCAGAGACCTTTGGAGGAGGCAAGTAAGATTTCCAACCCCCGGACTAATCCGGCGGAAGGCCCGGCCAGTGTCCAGAGGTCGTAGGGAGAGACTCTCATCGCCCCCATCCCGCTGCGTGTGGCCAGGCTGGGGCTGAGTCGGTCCAGAGCTGCGAGCTAAGGTTCTCCTCCCCACACCCAGCCATATTTGCCCCAAGATAGGGGCCGGGGCCAGTGCCTCCTGAACCCCTCCTCCCAACCCCCAGGCCTGGCTGAGCTCCGGGGCTGGATGGCGTGAAAGTTTCAGCCTCAATCAGTACAAGCTTCCCTCGGGGTCACGTGAACAAATATGCTCGCATTTGAAGGCAGCGTCTGTATTTTCCGACTATGAGGGGGTTTCCGGGGCTCTCTCCAAATCCAGAAAGGACCACGTTCCGCAAGCAAAACAAGCCCCGAGCTCTGGGGGGCCTGGGAGGGTTGGACAGAAGCCCAGGAGTGGGTGGGGGCGCGGGTGGCCGTCGCTCTGGGCCTGAGAGCGGACGGGCGGGCGGGTGGACCGACGGGCGCGCAGCGCGGGCGAAGCCAGCTCGGGGACTACGAACTCATTCTTCCTGCGTTTATTGGTAGTTGAACCTCAGCCTGGTTCCGTTCTACCGGGAATTCCGTATGCTCGGGTATATGGCCGCTTCTGCAAGCACACAAGACCAGGGTTGGGACAGTGTTGTCTGCAGACAAAGGGGGAAGGCTAGCTCTGCCCCCCACTGGCGCCCGCTCTGAGGCCGAGGACACCAGGTTTATGATAAATTGGGATCCAGGTAAGCAATTGCATGACAAAATGGAAATATTTGGGCACGGGGCTGCTTGCTGCCCTAAGCGGGATACTAAATATGATTTATTTTGTGTAATCTGTAATCTTGATTATTGCCAATTGGTGAGGCAGCCCGCGTAGACCTAGATACACTTCTACATATACACCGAAGATGGTGATTAATCGTAACGAGGCGCGCTTTGTGGGGACGTTCCCCGCCTACCAAAAGGTTAGGAGGACACTACCTTGCCAGGTTTGGAGGGTGGCTGATAGCATGGGGGTGGTAGTAGCAGTTTGAGGAAGGGATCGGGTGAAGATATTGGGAGCTGGAGAAAGTATTTTGGGGTAAATGTGCAGTTATGAAAATAAGCTGAAAATAAAAGGAATTTTTAAAGTTTTTTACACTGTCACTGCCAAAGTAAGTTGGAGCATCATATTAATTCCGTGTCTTGGGCTGCCAGGCTGGGCACAGGAGGGTTGATTTATATGTATTTAAAATAAACTCAGTGGCTAGCCAGCTCCCTGCATTGTTCTGGGAGTGAGCTACACACGCTCAGCCTTTACCTCTTGCTGGTGGCTTAATTTTTTTTTTTTTTTGAGAGGTTAAAGCTACTGAGCCTCTCCCCCCAAAATTCAAGAGAACCCCAAACTATCCAGATGAGTTTGGGAGGCTCATCAATCTAGGCTTTTGACTGTCATAGGGGCAGAGAAAAGGTTTAGGGTTTCTGGGTCCTTCTCCCTAAAGAACTCTGAATGAAGACTAAACCATATACTGGTTCTGGATCTCTATCTATCCTTTTGTTTACTTCTTTTGGCTGCTGGCTGGGGGAGAATACATCCCAGTCTCAGTCTTTCCAGAGTAAGTGGTTCCATACTCAAGGGAACTGCGACTGGGCTAGACTGGACTGGACCTCTATAGGGAAAGGGTCCCCAAAGGAAGGAGCAGTTCCTCAACCTAGGTTCGGACAGGCCCCAGAGGGAGAGGGACTTACTTCCAGAGACTATGAAAGTCCCATCAAATGACAGCAGTAAAGTTGTTTCGTCAATCGCCAGTGCTTGGCTCCATCAAAACCTAAAGTCTGGACATTTTTCTTTGCTGGCTGCCTTGGAGCTCAGCGCCCGCCAGCTTAGTCAGCTGAATCCAATTACTGCAAGCAGCATTTCATTTGGCCCCATGGAGCACTCACTTATAACTTCCCCGAAAATTTCAATAATCCCCATCAAGGCTCTGGGCTGGCCCTATTCTAAAGAGTTTTCCTGGGGTGCTGCTGGGGGATGGGGCAATAGGACTGGGGGCTGCCTGGAACCAGGTCTTCCTTGACAGACAGGGCTCCCTTCTCCTGCTCCTTTCAGTGTTGTTTTGTTTTGTTTTAATATTTATTTTTTTGGTTCTAGGGAGGGTACTATTGCTGGTGGCCCAGAGCCACCCAGGCTAAGGCCAAGATTCTGGGCAAGCAAGGGACCAAAGTTGAGCCAAAGGATGTTGAGTGACAGGGGAGGGATCTGGGAGAAAGTGCTGGGGGCTCTTCTGGTGATCCAACTTTTGCCAACTTGGAGTACTTTTCCAGTCCTGAGCCAATAGCTCAAAGCGCAACATCACTCACGGAACACCCAGGTGCAAACTTACCCTGTTCTTCCTGCTGGAAAACAAAATCTAGCTAGAGGCATCAGGGTATCATATCCCTAGGTGGCCTCTTAGATCTTTCTGAGGGGAGGCTCTTACTTCCAAAGAACCCCTTTTTAAAAATAAATAATCAAGCAGCAAAAGTTGATGTCGGCCCTTGTGAATGTGTTATAAGAAACAGCTTCAGAGATCCTCTAGCTTGTCAGCCCTGGTACCTTGCACCTCCACCGAGACACACTTAGGGTCTGGACCAGCCAAGGGGGCTGGGAGGGCAGTCAAGTGGCTTGCCCCACTGGGCCAAGGCCGGCTGGGAAGCTGAAGCTGGGGCTCCAAGTTAGGAGCCCTACTGGGCTGGTATCTCTTGGAGGCGCTTCCGTTGGGTGTTCATTAAGGGGTGAGTTATTGTGTTGTGAGCCAAAGGTCACTTCAAAGGCTTATGGCTGTGTGCTGTGGTCTTTAGAAGCTCCCGGAATGCTTTGTGTGAGGCTTTCTTGGTGCAGGTTAGTGTTTTCAAACTACTGAGTCAACAAATTGTGCAGAGCAGATTCAGGAGTGGGATTCTGTCCTTCTCTCTTCACCTGAGCAGGGCAGGGACCCCTGCCCACCACTGAGTAGTGGGCAGTGGTTGGGCGCCTTAGTCCTGGATGTGGGGTGGGGATGAAAAAGATGTTTGTATCTTAGGCAGTTTGCAGCCTGATCCTGACCCAGAAGTGAGCCCAAGCTAAGAGCATGGTGGATACTTACAGGAGAGAATAACTCAGGGAAAGCATCAGAGGTAGAGTGTTAACGTACAAACCAGGAAACAGTGCCCAGTTCCCTTTCACTGAGGCTCTGTGGAGCAGCTCCGACTAGGATCCCATCCAGTCCTATCTACCCACCTTTCCTAGTGCCCTAGTCTGTAGCTTCTCTCCCACTTTTATTCTGCACATTCTCTTTCTGCTCCTAGGACTGTGGGTTTAAACTCCGGGATTGGAAGCAGAGACATTTAGAGCTTGGTAGGGGCTGGAGAAGAGCAGAACAGTTTCCCTGCACTTCTGACCCACTTGGCACACCCTCTGGAAGGAGGATCTGGCACTTCCCTCAAGTCTGGGCTTTCCCCTCCCCCAGGAAGCCAAGGATTTTGGTGTTACCAGCTTCTAACTCCCCAGGAGCCAACTGAGTCTCCTTTCTGCTGAGGAGAAGGGTTCAGGATGGCCATGGGCACCATATACAATAGTCACATTGATTTTGATACCATAAAGGGCATAAAGCCCCTCTACATGTGTTTTCAAGAAAGAAACGGCTGCTACTGAGAGTTTTCCATTTTGTTCCAGATCCACCTCCACAGAATATCAAAAGAAACCAGAAGAGCCTACAAAAAGTTAGAGACAAAATTCAAGAAAACACACACATACATAATTGTGGTGAGTGGGCAGTAATTTAAAAAAATAATTTCCACTATATTCCTATCTGTTCTACAACTCACACAGTAGTCACCTCAAAATTCATACATCAGGACGTAAAACAAAGGGCAGCTTTGAAGTGGATCGCCTCAGCGTGAACTGCCGCCGGTTACACGATAACCGATCATCAGGCCTTCAAATTTATGGCGCTTTAATGGGATGAGCCCAAAGCCTTAAATGCAGGGTGCATTACAAGTATTGAGTTATCTGTGCTAAGAGTGATTTAGAAGGCGCGTTCAGTTCAGGGCTTCCCATAGAGCAGAAGAGGCTTAGGCTTGAGGGAGGGAGAGCTTGGGCAGAACGTAAATAAATCCTCTTCTGAGCAACCCGAAAATGAGTGATTTCCAAATCCCGAAGTAATAAAGCCAACAGTGAAAGAATCTTGCTCCGTTCCAGGGAATCAACGGGATGCCCTGCAAGCGTTTTGGCCACCACGAAGAGATCAATGGGCTTCTGAGGCTCTGGTTAAGGCAAAACAGGGAAAGGCGCCAAGACCGACTAGAACCTTAGAGAATTTGGGGAGAAACTGACACAATTAGCACTGCATTGCCTCCCTGTTCTCTTCCAAATCAAAGAGACTGAATCTACCCTTCCTTGATTTAAGACTATCACACCGCTAGTCACAGCCCGGCCGCAGTCGCCCCCTCCCTTCCCAACCATCCCCTCCAGCCTTTTCACAGCCACAGCAGGCGACAGAGCGGCCAGGCCCGTCTCCGCGCGTCCGGCGAGCCTCCCGGCATCCCAGGCCACGGCAGCAGCAGTCTTTGGTCCTCCTCGAGGCTGGGTGCGTCGCATCCTGACTCCACCGCGGAGCAGAGCTGCTGGCAGAGGCGGGTACCGGGCACTTTATATAATCCCGCTGCTCGCAGGGTGCGGGAGCGGGAGAAAAAGTGCGGAGTAGGGAATTCTTTTGCTGCGCTGCCTCCTACGCGGAGCCTGCTTTCCACTTCTGAAAAGTGCCGGGCCTTGGGAAGTGTTTTTCTTTTCATTCCTTACTGAAGCGTTTACTGCCGCTGTGGTCGCAGTCATAAATTTTGTTACAAACCGCAATGACAGGTGCATTGATATGCACTGTGAGAGCTCCAGCTGCTTAATAACCCCGTCCCCTGGCTGCTGTGAGCGCCCTTTATTTATTCGGTATCATATTAGGTATTGATCCCGTGCAGAATTAAGTGCAGTGAGCAAGTATCAGGGCTCGGTTACTTCTGAGGCGCAGCGAGCTAGCACAGTCCAGCCAGGGAGCAGGCGGTGGTCGCTCAGAGGACGCCTTCCTTCCGACAGGAGACCGTTTGGCTCTTCATTCTGGGCCTATGGGTTGGGCCTCCGAGCTAAGTCGGACAAATTCCCAGACCGCAAGAAAGGGCGAGCTAAACCCCATTTGGTACCTTTTCCTCAGGAGAAGCAGGGAATAGCATCGACAGGATTTGTCTGGGGAGGCTGCCCTGGCCAGTTCCCGGAGCTTAGGGGGTGGAGAGGAGGTGAGGGGAGAGAAAAGGCAGCTGAGGACTTGGAAGAAATGCGGAGTCTGGTTGACTACCCCTCCCCCTACATTGGCCCATCTTCACCCCAAGGCATTTGGGTCTTGGAGCCCAAATGAGCAAAGGTACCAAAGGGCGAGAAAAGAAAGCCTTTAAGGGGGGGGGGGCGTCGAAAAGATGAGCCACTGAACAGTTGACCATTGTCCAAGTGATTTATGACCCATTCCTGCTTTTTAGGTTCAATCAGAGTTCACAAGGAGTAGGGATTTCTGGAAAGCAATAAGCCTTTTTACCCATTTTATAACAATGTTCTCAGGTTTTGTTTAAGAGATGTGGCTTCTTTGGGGTGCTGTAAGTTTAGGGGACTATAAACCCCTTCTCAGTGAAGACAGAGCTGCTGGTAGCACTTGCTGTTGGGGAACTGGACATTAAGGTAGTGGATCATCCTTGAATGGGCCTAAAAATTTCTTAAGACAACGTGAACAGGCAGGAAATGTACTATAGTTAGTAAGGAAACTGCTTAGTATTTACTTTTGAGGTCTGTATACAAGTTTTTCTAGGTGTATGTCATAGGAACAAATATATATTACAACCAACTGTCTCAAAGACCTGGTCAGTTCCTAAAGAAGCTATTTGCATGTGACTAGTTCACCTATCAAGATAAACTTGGTCAACTTGGAAGGCTGGAGGGAGGATGTTTTGCTTCCCAGTTGTAAATGGAATGATAGAAGCACCAGCAAGTAGTGTGAAAGTCTAATATGACCATTTAGACATCCAAATGGTTAAGACTGAAAGTAAAATCTCAAAAAAGTTCAAAATTACCCAAGCCCAGAATGTCTCACTCTTTGGCTTGGGGACAAAGACATGTAAACATTAGCCACAGGATGAGGATATAGCTGTGCTTTGGATATTTAGTAACTTTAATAGAGAAAGATAATCAAAGAAATACTGAGTCTCTCTTTCTTAGGTAGATATACTAAGTGCATACACTTAAAAAACACTAGTAGCAATAGTTCATATAACATAACATCTTAGTATTATGTACCTGTTCTGGGCCTGTTCTTTATCAAGATAAGTGGTAAATTCACTTATATTCTAAAACACAATGAGCAACAATACTACTTGCCAAATAAAGGCTGATTTGAAGAATTTAAAAAATTGAGTTAGGCTTTTTGGTGAAAATGGAGGGAAAATAAGCAAAGAGAGATGTGTTTTTGGTCCTGTGTTCAATTCCATTAGACCACATAAGTTGTTTAGATAATATGGTTTATCATGATAACCAGGATGGAAACCAGGGAGATTTTCTGTGAACGAAAGCTGACTGAAAGATCAAGAATTAAGGCCAGGGAGCTGACCTGTGAGTTTTCTTTATTAAACAGACAAAAGTGATTGAATGGTATTAGTTATACTTTAACTCCTCAGGAGCCTTTCAGAAGAAGTGGGGAAGGAGGGTAAGAGAAACCCCTACCAAGAGCCAGGGGATACAAAAGGAGTAGAATATTTCTTAGTTGTTTTTTTTTTTTTCTTCCAATTCTGGGCCCATTCATCATGTCATGAGAAGTTCTCTCACTGGTTGTGGGTTGGGTGGGAGGTGGGGTGGAATAGATGATCCAGAGCTGAGGTCAATAGTAGTATCTATTTATACTATTTCCTGGGTAAAAATGTTTTAAAAGTTTTAAATCATTCTGTATTCACCCATGCTCCATGCATTTCAAGTTCTAAATCTTTTCACCCATTTCCAGTAGTATCTATTTAAAGGTAGTGGGAGAACAAAGCAAAGGGCCTGGAAAAGTGTAGATGATGAAGAAGAAACATTTTCTAGCCTCAAAATAAGTCTGTAAGTACTCTTCTTGGTTTTTATCTCCTAGTTTTCTACATAGCAGATTTAACAGAGCTCACTTGGCTGATTCTCATCCTGTCATCACAAAGTGGACTATCTGAACTTTCATGAAAGATGATGTGACTTTGAAACCAGGTGGGGGAGATACTTTTTTTCTTTTTCTTTCTCTCTTTCGTTCTTTTTAGCTTTGGCTGTTCTGAGTGTGCTTGCTATAGAGCTTTCTTTTACCCATCAAAATCTGTGATGACCCAATGATTGACTGATTGATCGATTTACTTATTCACTCATTCAACAAGCATTTATTGCATTTACTACATGCAGGGCAGGACACTGGAACTGAAAGTTAGGAATATATAGATGAGTGGCACAGTCCCTGCCTGCAAGGAGCTCACATTTTAGTGGGAGTACCAGCTAGTAAAATGTATGAGGCCATAAATGCTTTTTATGCAGATTGAAAGGCTAATGGACAATTTTGAAGGAAAAAATTGGGGTGGAAGGAAGCCTCTTTCCTTGCTAGAGTTGAGCTAAAGACAAGATCTTTTCTTACATTTAGGAGAAATTCCTTCTGACTTTTCTAAAAGTCCAGACATCCTAGAACCAGCACTTTGTCTATCCCCTCCTCCATGAAAGGGGTGGGAAGCAGAGAGCATGGGCTAGTCCTCCTGTATTGACTGGCCAATGATAGTCCCTCTGGGGCCTCTCACTTTTCTTCTCAGCAGGTCACCTGGAGCCTGGGGGCTGGCCCAGCTCTCTCAGGATTCTACAGACTTCGGAGGTGGCAGAAAAGGAGACAGTGGTAGTCAATGTTATTTGAGCAGGGTCAGCAGGCCCTGGAGCTTCCTGAATGCACAATGCAGAAGGCTGCTTACTATGAAAACCCAGGACTCTTTGGAGGCTATGGCTACAGCAAAGCCACTGATACTTATGGCTACAGCAACCCCCATCAGCCCTACCCACCCCCTGCTGCTGCCAGCTCCCTGGACACTGACTACCCAGGTTCTGCCTGCTCCATCCAGAGCTCTGCACCTCTTCGAGCTCAAGCCCACAAGGGAGCAGAACTCAATGGCAGCTGCATGAGGCCTGGTACTGGGAACAGCCAGGGTGGGGGTGGTAGCAGTCAGACTTCTGGTCTGAACTCAGAGCAGCAGCCACCACAACCCCCTCCTCCACCACCAACCCTGCCTCCATCTTCACCCACCAACCCTGGAGGTGGAGTTCCTGCTAAGAAGCCCAAAGGTGGGCCGAATGCTTCTAGCTCTTCAGCCACCATCAGCAAGCAGATCTTCCCTTGGATGAAGGAGTCCCGACAGAACTCCAAGCAGAAGAATGGCTGTGCCACTGCAGGTACCTCACTGAGGTGGCTCACTCCTGGACCAAATCCCCTCCACACTGACTCCAGGTAGCCCCAGTCATGGCTGGAAGTGCAACCTTGGAAGCCAAATTTCTATACTCCTGCTCATACTGAAATGCCCTTCCTCTTTAGTGTCCCTGATTGGGGTCATACTCTTGCAGTGATAGGGTGCTCACATCCATTCCAGGTGACTGGTGCCATTGCTGGACAGGTCTCATAGTTATTAATAGAGAGCTCTCAAACTGACATCTGTTTCCCTGGGCTTCTAATCATAACTCAGCTCCCTTTTCTACCAAATAGCTCTTCAAAATTTGAAGACAGGTCTTACAATCCCCAAGCCTAGGTGGTGATATAGCCTGTATCACATGAATCCCATTCCTTCAAATTAGTAAGAAGTCAAGTCTAAGGAGCAGTATGTCAAGAACCATGCCAAGTACTTTATAAGCATTATCTAATTTAATTTTCCAAAGAATCCTTTGAGGTAGGTATAACATCCTCATTTTACAAATAAGGAAACTGTTAGAGATGATAAGCAACTTGCCCAAGATCATGAAACTGCAAAGTGGTGGATCTGAATCCAACCAGTTTGATTCCAGGACCTGTAAGGCACAACCATGAGGCTCTACTTGACCTGCCCCAGCCCAATTCTCCCTACTCCAGCAATCTGTAATGCCAAAGTGTATGTCCTAAGGGGAAAGGATATTCTGGGAGACAAGAGCAGCTTTGGACTTCTCCTCTTGGAAGGCGAAACCCTAGAATTGAGAAGGTCTTCTCTTGGTCCATTCAGTGTGTGTGGAAGAAGACAGCTATGGTCAGGACCTCTAAAGCCTCCTCCTTCTCTGTGCTCAGATGGCTTGGTTCCTGATATTTTTTGGCCTTGTGTGCTGTGATGGTGGTTTAGGTAGATGAACTTGCTTCCATGTCCAGAGCTAGTTTGAGGCCTGGGATGTGGTTTATTATCAAGTCTCTGGTTTGCCTGATGCTCTCTAGGGCTGCTGCTCAGAAGGGGAAGGTGTCATCCTGCCTGCAAGCTCCATTTTCAGCCCCTCCCTCCTCAGCTGCAGGCTCAAGCCCTCCCTCCTGGGAGAAATCCATTTGTCTTCCCTGGGAGGGAGTGGACAAGCAGCTGAGAGGTGGCAGGGATAGTAAAAGCCAGTGTTGAGACTGCTGCTCCCAGCACTACATTGCTCAAAATGCTTCTAGCCTGGCCTTGGACCCCCTAAAACTCCAGGGCAATATTTTTTTATCACCTCTCTGTTTTTGGGTGCTGCTGGCCTGGAGAGAGGTACCAAGATTCCCACCTTCATTCTTTGTTCCCTAGGGGGTGTTTTGCCTAGGAGCCAGTCCCTAAGCAAGGCAGGCTGGAGCTGCTTACTCCTCCCTTTTCCTCAGCCCAGCAGCACAGGCTGAGAGGAGTGTTCAAAGAAGTCTGGCCCTTCTTTGAGGGGGCTGAGGGGGGAGTCCTTAGCAGCTGCTCCCAGTCTCTGATTATACTCCTTCATGGCCTTTGGGTGGAGATGAGGTGATGGGCTAGGATGGATGGGAGAGGGTGTGGGCAGAGGGGCGTAGGGAATCGGATCTCAGAAGGCAGATGGAAGTTTCAGGTGTGACGGAGAGGTAGGGCAGAGGAAGACGTCAATTCCCCCTTGAAATCATACCTCTCAAACGCCCCTCCCTGACCTAGCCAGGATCGAAGGTGGGAGTTAAGGTGGGAGGAAAAAGAACCCAGGGGAGCACTTCTCTTCCTCCTTGCTCAGCGCCCCTCTCTTTCCCTCCTCGGCCAGGGGAGAGCTGCGAGGACAAGAGCCCGCCGGGCCCAGCGTCCAAGAGGGTACGCACGGCATACACTAGTGCGCAGCTGGTGGAGTTGGAAAAAGAATTCCACTTCAACCGATACTTGTGCCGGCCGCGCCGTGTGGAGATGGCCAACCTGCTGAATCTCACCGAACGCCAGATCAAGATCTGGTTCCAGAACCGGCGCATGAAGTACAAGAAGGACCAAAAGGCCAAGGGCATCCTGCACTCGCCGGCCGGCCAGTCCCCGGAACGCAGCCCGCCACTCGGCGGCGCCGCTGGCCACGTGGCCTACTCGGGCCAGCTGCCGCCGGTGCCCGGCCTGGCCTACGATGCGCCCTCGCCGCCAGCTTTCGCCAAATCACAGCCCAACATGTACGGCCTGGCCGCCTACACGGCGCCGCTCAGCAGCTGCCTGCCACAGCAGAAGCGCTACGCGGCGCCGGAGTTCGAGCCCCACCCGATGGCGAGCAACGGCGGCGGCTTCACCAGCGCCAACCTGCAGGGCAGCCCGGTGTACGTGGGCGGCAACTTCGTCGACTCCATGGCGCCCGCATCTGGGCCTGTCTTCAACCTGGGCCACCTCTCGCACCCATCGTCGGCCAGTGTGGACTACAGTTGCGCCGCACAGATTCCTGGCAACCACCACCATGGACCATGCGACCCTCATCCCACCTACACAGATCTCTCGGCCCACCACTCGTCTCAGGGACGCCTGCCCGAGGCCCCCAAACTGACGCATCTGTAGCGGCCGCCTGGCCGAACTCATGGCTCAATTACCTCTTCTGCTTTGGTGGTGGGGGTGGAGGGCGGGCCCTGCGGGACAGCTCGGGGACCCCTTCCCGGACTCTGGTCTGGCCGCTGCCTTTCGGGTCTCAGGACTTCAGCGGCAGGGGCTCAGGAGACCAGGCCTCCCTTCCATGCGTGTCCTCCTTTGGGTGACTCGCCATAAATCAGCCGCAAGGATCCTCCCCTGTAAGCCTGACAGTGCCAAGTACTACGGACCGAGGGACTCTAATCTGGTAATGGTGTCCCAAAGGTAAGTCTAAGATCCATCGGTGGCGTGCCCAGCAGAGTGACCAGAGCCCTAAGAGTCCCTGTCTTGGCCAGCATCTAGCTTAGTTGCCGAGACCTTAATTTATATGCTCCTTCCGGTCCCGTAAAGATTGCATCGGACTAAGCTATCTATTTATTTGAAACGAATCATTTCGTTTCCTTGATTATTTATCCTTGTCTGAATGTATTTATATGTATATTTGTAGAGTTCTCCAGACAATTTAGGAACACACTCCTAGGCCGTCGGGCCACATTTCACTTCTTTAGTCCCCTTGTTCTGAACTAGTTGAAAGAGTAGTTTTGAACAGTTGTAACTGTGGCTGGTGTTTGTAGTTGATGTAAAGGATTAAAACCGCAAATTGTCTTTCATGGGTAGAGTCAGGAAACCCGGTGGCTTGGCAAGGCACACATTAGTCAGTTCTCAACAGCTACAACCCTGGCTACTCGACACAGTTTATTGATTTCAAATTGTCTGGTACCATTTGAACAAATATTTAGAATAAAAAAAATTTCTCAGTCGGAAGAGTATCTGTGTTAATCACGCACACTTGCAAGCTCACAATCCCCATGAAAGGCCCTATAATAGTAGACTGACATTTCGAAAAAAATATTTTATTTATTTGGGATCTAGTTCACAGATTGATTCTGGGGATACTTGATTACTTTCCAGCTGTTGAAATTAGAGGGAAATAAGGCTGCAAACCTAGAATGGTTCTGGGCCGGTTGACTTGGATACAGCTTTCTGAAAGCAGCGCCTGCTTGCCTACTTCCCACTGCCCTCTTTCTAGACACAATCAACTTTTACATCGAGGGAGGACAGAGATCATTTTTCTGCATTAATTAATAAAAAACTTTGAAAGAAAACTGACAATCAAAGAAAAGATACAAGAGAAGTCATAAGAAGAACTGAGCTATGAAAAAGCTAAGGTGCCCCCCAAATGATTATTTGGACATAAACACCTAAGCTTTTTCTCTAGGAAATGCTGTCAGAAATTCTTCCTTTGTGATGGTCATTAGCTCATTTCTAAAGAAAACAAACATTCCCCAAGATGTAAAGTAATAAAAGTTTCATTAATGGAACATAACAAGTATAAACACCTTGTTTACTCCTGTTTCTTTGTACAAAACGGGCAAAATGTCTTTTAAGATTTTATAACCATTTTGTAAATATTACTGTGGCTTCAGCTAAGGGCAGACAACGTACTCGCTTCTATGGGAGGGGCCACTTAAAAAAACAGCCTTCAGATAAGGTTCAATTCTTTTGTAATTCAGCAAAGTCACCCCACGCATCTCTATTTGGTTTGACAAATACTGCAACTCCTACTACATCCCTGGTGACACGAGGTGAAATTCCTATTGTGTGGAAATAATTTAACTTCTAACTTTTGGGTGGAACAACAATCGTTTCTATTTGGATGTTTGTGTTTCGCTAAGTAATGATGACTCAAAATAATATTTAGTTTCCTTGTTTCTTTGTGCTATTTTTTAAATGGCATGTTAGATTAGGGGTGGGAGGGAGATATGTTTTTGCTAAATTTCACTTTAACTGAGCAGGTTTAAAGTATATATGTTGTAGAAGTGTATCAACAGAATAAACGACTTCGATCAAAGGCATATTTTACCCACTTTCAAGGCTGAACATTGTTTTCTATGAAATTTGCACCCATAGGCAGAATTTCTAATTGTCTTGTAAGAAATTATTTTATAAGCTGTTAGGGAAATCAAAGAAGAGCTTGCTGCCTTGCAGGGATTACAACTACTTTTCTAAACTGGCTAAATATTAAATAGATGAATTGTCACGCTGCTTAGATTCAGCCAGGTTTTCCCTCTTCCCCTCTTCCTACCATAAATAATAATAAAAATACATAATGCATCATGGCTCCAGGCGTTTTCCAGCGCGGTGTGTTACCGCAGGAGTATCTGCTGAGTCTGCGGGTGTCTGCAAAACCCCAAGTGTCATTTGCGGCTTAGGGTTTCATGGATTAGACGTTAAACGGTGTCTAGTCTGGCTGACATCAGCTTCATCTCGCACTCAGGCTCCAATAAAGTGCGGGTTTGGGGACTCCCTCTCTAGGCAGCTGCAGTCTCCCCAAGCCTTCCTCTTGAGTGGGATGAGGGTTTGGATGGAGTCTGAGGCTTTCTCCTACCTCTGGAGGTTCCTAAGACTCCTGAAAATGGATCCCGTTCCTGCCACTGGCATAGGAGTCATCTGATGGGCATCCTCGGTCACTGCTGGCATGGGTGGGGGTGGTGTCGAGTAGTGAGAGGGAGCGTTCCCGCGCTGCCGCCCGCCCGCCCGTGAGAGTGCTAGGGCCCGCGGCACAGCCATTTAAAACTTCATAAATTATAAACAAGCGCCTTGGCCTTCGCCATAAATTCTGCTCCTCTTGAGCCTGCAATTAGCGTTTGGAAGCACCCGAGTCTAAACACAACGACACTCTGAAGGGCCCAACTGCCAGAGGTTGCAAACCTTTATTTATTTCCCTGTATCACCCCATCTGCACCCCAAGTTTGCTCACACAGTCGCCTCCTCCCCTGCCACCGCGGCCGGTACACACTCGGCCGGGTTCCCGCTCTTGGGGGAAGGTCACAATAGCTGCTCTGTGGGTGGAGGCGCCTGCCGCCTTCCTCCCGGGCCTCAGAAAAAGAAAAAAGAGAATGGGGGAGGGGAGGCCGCCCCGCAGTAGTGCCCAGGGCCAGGGCCGAGAAGGAGAGGACCCACAGGGAGAAGAGGGAAGTTGATAGGGGAAGGCAACCTCCACCCTGCCCCCTGTCTCCCCAGAGACGGCTGCTGGGAGTAGAAGGAGTAGGTAACATACCAAGACCACTAGCCTGCTCAGAGGCTTGCTGCCAGGAGCTGTGTTGAGAGTGTCCTGAGCAGCCTGCTCTATCCGAAGCAGCCTGCCATTGTGTACGAGGCGTTCTGCAGCAGGAGAGGCCATACAAAGGAGGCTCCGGCCAAGGCCTAGCTCTGCGCATTGGTGTCTGGGAGGGCTACCTCGTTTGCCCTAGGAAAAGAAAAGGGTTTATGGCTCAGGCTTGGCCAGTTCTGCTTTTTTTTTCTTATAGAGATTGCTTTGGGGGAGGTAGGGGTGAGGGAGGTTGTGGGGCCTGAGGTCTAAGAAAGAGGTGAGGACTGGGAGCTCAGATCCATGGGTGACTGGGTGGCTATCGTTTGGGCAGTCCTGCTTGTTTTGTCCAGGAAATCAAATGCGAATTAAGGCAGGATAGCATTGAGGCAGGCAGAATGGCCTGTTGCCAAATGGGAGGCGGAGATGGAGAAGATTTAGGCAGAGGAAGAGTTTTCCTTGCAACCAGGAAAAACTCTGGACCTAGCCTAAAGTGACACGCTGAGCCCCCTGAGGTAGCCAGGGGGCTGGGGAAGTAGCAGGGGAAAGGCCTGGAGAGTAGTCGCGGCTACTGGTGGGGAGGAGGCAGTTCAGTACATATTCTGCATCTGTCCTGCTTTCAGAACTCAGCCTCATCCAGGAACCTGACAAAGAAAAATCCGCCTCTGATGGAATCATTAACTTAACCATCCATTTGCACAATTTCTTTGTACATGCTTTCAAATGAGAGAGAGGGAGAGAACATAGAGCAAGTACATTCCCTTTGGTGCAGCCCCAAGCCTAGTCTCTATCAGAGACACATCAGCCAAATTGGTTTCCAAGACCCGAGAGGCTGCTAACCTTGCTGAACAAGATTTTTCAAATATCTATCTGTAAGGAGTATTAAAAGATAGTGATTACCTATACTAGCTGCTTGTCCCTTCTCGCTTCCCCAGTCTGTACCAGCCCACTGGCCCTTGAGTGAAGTGCATCTTCTCCACTAGCAGCTAGCAAGCTTGGGAGCTGAGCTCTGCATTTGTTGAGGTTTCTGAGGATGTGTGTGGGTGTATGTTTGAATAACAAAGAAGTAGCCTTTCATTCTAAAAAGAAGCTTCTATTCTTGAGCTGGGGAAATCAGAAGCTTGTTCACACCTTCAGTATTCAGGGGACTGTCACAGGCCCATTTTGACTTCTTGAGAATTAACTGAAACTTCTTTCTGATGTCAAGAAGTGGTTAATTCCAGTAACAGGTCTAGGAAGGTCATCTTCATTTGGGAATCCTTGGCATTACTTTGGGCCTCTTTTCAGAAACTGAAAGAAAAGAATAGGAAGAACACAAGTTTATGAAGGCAAGAAGAGAGTCAGAAGGACTCAGTCTGCACAGGCCTATGGCTGGACCACTTCAGGGCACTGCAACTTCCCAGAGAGAATATGAACTTGGGGGTCAGGGAAATAGGCCTACTATTTCTAGACACTTTGGGTACAGGGAGCTGAGACTGGGCTGTCACCAGCTGTGAGGGCTGCTTTTACATCTCTATTGCAGAATGTCTGGATGAAGAGAAAAAAAATTAGGTAGGCAAGTCCTGTGTACCTACTACATTAGTGGTGCTATAGAGGAAGGATAGTGAATGGAGAGGATGAAATCTTAGTTCTCATCCTTCCCTTGTTTCTTATGGCAGCTCAACATGCCATGTTATCTTTGGAGTCCAACATTGGTGTCAAATGGACTTATGTACCCAGCCTAAGACCCAATCCTAAACAGTTGCCTCAGGTCTCATGCCACTCTAGCAAGTTGAAAAGTACAAAGACAATCCAAGGGTCCATTTTCAGACCGAGTGGTGCACAAAAGATTTCCACATGAGGGAAGAGCTAGGATGTCCAATCATTTGCAGTAGCAGAGGCAGGTGAAGGGTCTCCTGGAGATCTGTAAGGTATAAGCTATTGTATGAGTCTTTTTGACCTGGCAAAATGTCTTGACTGTTCCTGTAGCTAGTCTGGATCATTTTAATGGAAGAATAATATCAGGAAAATCACAAAAGAAGTGGGGTTTTAACACTAGTGAGGGCCAGAGGAGAAGACCCTAATTTAAAACAGGATTCATGGAGAGCTCTGGTACAGATAATGTGTTTTTATCTGGACAGCAGGCCTTAAAACTAGGCCAGGAGGGCTTGTTGGGCCAAGAGTACCCTGACATTGAGGAGATGGGAGAAGGCCTTTTGATGGCTCTATTGTTCACAGTGCTGCCCTATAAATACAATTCCCCTCCCCCACCACCTCCGGAAAGGCCAAGTGGAAAGTGGGTCTGGTTAACCGCAGTCCAGGGAGTTGCTACCAGCGTCCATCATCCCCAACCGCTACCTTTGGGGGCAGTGACGATTCCACCCCTGCCTCCTGCAAAGGACACATAAAGGACGTCCTGACCAGTCCTTGGACTTAGGGACATTTTGAGGAAAGGGATAGCGTGGACTTCAAGTCTAAGCACTTCTGGCACCCGCAGGGAACAAAAGCCGCCTCTCTTGGGACGATCTGGCAGGCACCGAGCACAAAAGCCGGCTCTGGTCAGCGACGCTGTGTGACGCCTGCGCTCTCCGCGCCCGCGCAAGCGGCCAGGCTGCGGGCGGGGCAGGTGGGTATTCCTGAATCCACCTGGAACCCTTTCGGAAAGCCAAACGGTGAGTTAATAACCTTAACAGGCTGGCGACCGCCTTCTCTCTCGCCTGCAAGGAGGCCTGGGGAGACGCTGGGGTGGAAGATTTCTCTGAGTGTGTGTGTCTGTCTAGGGTGGGGAGCGGGAGAGGTTAGTCCTATTAAGAACTCATCAATCACCCGGTGTACACTTTGCGCTCGACAGCAGTTCCTCCTACTTGAGAGCAAGTCTGGGCCAGCTGGGATCCGACCAGAAACCGCAAGCCGGGGAGACGCAGGCGCACAGGCTTGAGCGCTAACGCAGGGCGCGACCCGCCACCCGGTGCCCGCGGGCGAGCGGCGCAGCCAGGACAGCTCTCTGTTACTCAAGGCCCCAGGGAAGGGCCAACAGGTCATCTCCTCACCTGGGCAGCCAGCACTGCTGCCCGCCAGCCTCTGCCTTGGCCTACCCAACACACCTGCACCTACTCCCGCCCCTGACCCACAGTGACCCTGCATTCCCCAGTCCCCACTACACCTGTTTGTCCAAGTAACATCCCTAAACGCTGCTCTACCTCCAGAAAGGGAGGAATCTATCTCTGAAGTCAGGGCAAAAGAAATCCCAAAGGGCAGGAAAGTTCTTGCAAACTGTTTTATTCAAGAGTCCCTATATACCTGCAGGAGCATTTGTGTGGGAGGAAGTATGATGAGACTACTGTTGAACTTAGAGTTAAATATGAATGCCATTTGAAATAACAATACAAATATACTTACGACACCAACCACAGTGATATACCTCTCCTCTCTTGAGTGTGCAGGAAAGACTGGAGTATTTTTACTTAGGCTCCTTTTGTGTCATTAGAAATACCACAAAGGGACAAACTCTGCAGGTTTCTGGGGACAGTCATTAGCATTGGAGCTGTTTACAGCAGGAGTGTTGTGTGGAGTGAGTGGTAAAGCATTCTTCTAAGCCCCTTGGAGTGATAACATGCTGTCCTCTTTGTAAACCCTAACAAAGTCCTGGCCTAGTCCCCCTTATCCATATTTGCTGGGGTACATCACCTGAGATGTTTCTCTGAATTTATTAATAGTTAATCTGTTGCCTCAGCCCACAGAAAAGAGCTCCTGAAGGACAGAAAGTCCTAGCTTTGTCTTCTTTCACCCTCAGCCTTCTCTCTCTTCATTCTCTTGGGTGGAAATTAACTTGCTTCAGAGAAAGGTTCTATCATATTGCTTCATACAGATAAAAACGGAAGAATTAAGGCTCACATAGTGTCCTGAACTCATTAAGCAATGAAAATACTGATTTTGTTGTCCTTGGTTAAATCTTT
This sequence comes from Perodicticus potto, assembly GCA_963574655.1. NCBI lineage: Eukaryota > Metazoa > Chordata > Mammalia > Primates > Lorisidae > Perodicticus > Perodicticus potto. The sequence continues at coordinate 112,784 of CAUYRH010178106.1, forward strand.
CCGGTGGGCTAATGTAACAGATTAAATTCAGAAACATCTCAGCTGACGTCACCCAGCAAATATGGACAAGAGGGACGAGGTTAGGACGTTATTAGGTTTATAAAGAGAACAGCATGTATCAATCCACTCTCCTTGCCTTTCACCAATACCCACCAAACAGCTCCTATTTGTAGTAAGTTGGGCTCCAGGAAACAAAGATAGGTCACTAATGGTTTGTGCCTTTCACTCTGGCAGGGAAAGAAATAATGAATCCTAAAACTAAGGGATGGGATGAGTGCTATAAGTGTTCAAAATGATCCTGAAATAAAGAGCAACCACTAACAACACTGTAATGTCAAAAAAGGATCTTCAGAGGTTATAAATTTAAGTTCTTGAAGTGTATGAGTTTTTTGGGCCAAGGAGGGAAGGATATACCAGGCAAAGAGATCAGCTCATATAAAGGCAAAGGAGGGAAAAAAGCAAGGTCTGGCTTGGAACAAAGAAAGTAGTTTGGAGTAGGGGCCACAGAGGATTCATAAAAAGGAGTTCTGAACCTAATCTGTACTCAGTGGGAAACCACTGAAGGTTTAAACTGGGATATGAAGTTACGGATTTCAAAAGTTATCTTTTGGGTGTTCAAGCTCAGGAGTTCTAGCCAGGTGTTGTGGTGGGTACTTGTAGTCCTAGCTACTTGGGAGGCTGAGGCAAGAGGATTGCTCAAGCCCAAGAGTCTGAGGTTGCTGTGAGCTATGATGCTACTGCTCTCTATCCAGGGCAACAGAGTGAGACTCTGTCTCAACAAACAAACAAACAAACAAAAAACAGAAAGTTATCTCTTGGGAATACTGTCAGACTGGAGAGAGAAGGTAAGAAGCACAAAAAAGGAAGCTGTAACAATAATCCAGTGGAGAGAAACTAATAAGGATGAAGAGAAAAGACATTTAAGGGGTGGAATTCACTGGGTTTGCTAACCAATTGGATGAGTAAAAGAGGAGTTGTGGATGCTAATCCCTAAATTTGAGGACCTGAGTGGATAGTCAGGCCATTCACCAAAATGAATAGAGGAAGGAAAAGAGAAAACTTTGCATGGGGATCTAGTAAGTTCAGTCTCAGCTCTACATTGTATGACCCTAAGCAACCCATTTAATCTTTCTGGACTTCAGTTTCATCAGTGAAACACTCAATAAAGACATCTACATCTTGGCTTGGCACCTGTGGCTCAGCGGGCTTAGGTGCCACCACATACACTTGAGCTGGCGGGTTTGAATCCAGCCCGGGCCCGCCAAACAATAATGACGGCTGCAACCAAAAAAATGGTCAGGCGTTGTGGCAGGCGCCTGTAATCCCAGCTACTTGGGAGGCAGAGGCAGGAGACTCGCTTGAGCCCAGGAACTGGAGGTTGCTGTGAGCTGTGATGCCACAGCACTCTATCCAGGGTGACAGCTTGAAGCTCTGTCTCAAAAAAAAAAAAAAAAGACATCTACAGCATAGGTTTATCATTAGAGGTGTATATGTGTGTATTAGGTATTATCTTCACTAGGTCCAAGTAAGTGTATATAAAGCTAAAACACAAGGAAAACATACCCCCATCATGCTGATTAACACTTAGATCTTTGGTGGCCAGTGAGAAATAAGTCTCAGGAAAAGTAAATAAAATACCCTACTATTTCCCACATACTGGCTCTAAGAGAATGTTTAGAACTAGGTCCGATCAGATTACTAATCCGAGCCCCTCTGCTTTGGAGGGCTACTCTCTGGAGAATTCATGCAGAAATGTGGTCTTGGTATCAGACCGCTAAAGAGGAGGCCTTTCAGCAGATGTCAGAATGCCTCTTGGTTGCTTTTTTTTTTTTTTTTTTTAAACATCATGTGCCTTTCAGGAAGTGCTTGAAGGCATCCACCCTCTTTTGAAGCCTTGTATGGAACAGTGTGGTATAAGAAAGAGTGTTGGACATCTGACTTTGGCCATTTACATTGGGTGTGACTACAGCAAGTTATTTATCTTTTCTGTGTACTATACCACTGCAAGGAAACAGGAAATCTCATATGTTGCTGGTATAAATGTAAATTGATACACTTCTATTGAGTGTAGTGTGGCTAAATGTATTAAAATCTCCAGTGCACACACCTTTAGACTAAGTAATTTCACTTCCAGGAATTTTTCTAATAGATTAAAGAAAAAAAGATTGACTATGTGTTTGCAATAGCAAAAGGTTGAAAACAAATGAATTGCCTATCAATAGAGACTGGCTAAATAAATTGTGGTCAGTATATACAGTAGAACAGCATGACATTGTAAAAATAAACTGGGGTGTCCTGTATGTATTTATAGGGAATGCCCTTCAAGACCACTTCAAGCACAGTGGTTCATGCCTATAATCCTGGGATTAGAAGATTATAATCTGGAGGCCAAGGCAGGTGGATTGTCTGAGCTCAGGGGTTTGAGACCAGCCTGAACAAGACTGAGATCCCATCTCTAAAAAACAGCCAGCCCTTGTGGTGGGCTACCAGGGAAGCTGAAGCAAGAGGAATCACTCTGAGCTCAAGAATTGAGGTTGCTGTGAGCTGAGACAGCATGGCACTCCAGCCATGGTGACAAAGTGAGACTGTGTCTCAAAAAAAAAAAAACAAAAAACAATAAGGGTAAAAACATAGTACAAAAGAGTCTGTTGAGCATGCCACCACTTGTGTAAAAAACCGTAGGGAAATTATATGTGTGTGGGTGAGAGAAAGAATTGTTCAGGTAAAAAGTATCTCTGGAAAGACAGGCAAGAAACCAATAAAACTAATTGCCTATTTGAAAGAGAACTAAGTGGCTGAAGACAGGAGAGGAAATTTCACTGCATACCCCCTTCGTATCTTAGACCATATCTATCTAAAGTTATTACCCATTTTAAAAATAAAGATATAAAAACAACAACAAAAAGTAGTTAGTACAAGTGTAACTGACCTGGGTGTGCCTGTAAATGTTCATACATGTCCTTCCTTGTACTTGCTCTGTCTAGTGAAATTAATCTTGGGACACCAGCTGAGTGCAAAGACTCAGTGTAATCCTAGCACTCTGGGAGGCCCAGGCAGGAGGCTCAGTTGAGGTCAGGAGTTCAGAGATTAGTCTGAGCAAGTCAGAGACCAGCTGAGCAAGACAGACCCAGTTATTTGGGAGGCTGAGGCAGGAGGATAGCTTGAGCCCAGTTTGAGATTACAGTGAGGTATGATGTACTTTAGCCCAGGAAACAAACACAAGAAAGAAAAGAAAGGAAGGAAGGAAGGAAGGAAGGGAGGGAGGGAGGTAAGGAGAAAAAGGAAGGAAGGAAGGAGAAAGGAAGGGAAGGGAAGGAAGGAAGGAAGGAAAGGAAGAGAAAAATCTCAGGACATCTCTTGTTTTGCCTCCACAAGACCCTGACACTAATCAACCTCAACAGGAAGTGAGTGAATTCTTTACCCTTGCTTAGTGGTGAAGGAAGTGGGGAACCAGGCCCATCTCTGTCCTCTCTTATAGAATTAATTTATGGTAGGACTACAGAAGTCTTGGGCACAGGTTTAGCAGACAAATTTCAAGGGGAGGGCAGTAGGCCTCTCAGTCTCACCAACTGAGTGGTCTCCCAGAAATGAGGGTATCTCCTTGAACACTGCTCAGCTTGCTCAGGGTGGAGGCCTGCCACAGCACACAGAGTGGCTACCTTATTTCTCCCTCTTTGCAGGTCATAGAAAGGCAGGATAGTGGAGTGTGAAGTCAGGAGAACCAAGGTGGTTCCCTCATTTTTTGCAGGGTGGATTTGCCATTTAACCTCTGAATAAATGACTTCCCTCTAAAATCAGGGGTTTGATGTAGCTTATCTCTAAGGTGCCTTCTAGCTTTGACAGCCTAGGCTGTGAAAGGTCAGCTTTTAGTCAGAGGAAGAGTTACAGCTTAGGTCAAAGGACATTTGGCCCCCTCTAGATCCCTAGGGCTAATGTGCACATTCCAAACAATTTGGGACAGATGAAAGAAAAAAGAGAGTTGAATTCTCCTTCTTGAGATCCACATTCTCACTCCTTCCTTCTTCCCCTGGCCTCAGAACCACTTGAAATTTTCTTTGAAGATACTGGAGGAGATAAATCTCTTTCCATTTGCACCATACTGGCATCAGGGAAGTCAAGACTTATCAAAGCAGCAAGGAATGAGGTGTCTCTGCAAAGCACTAATTGGTCAGCAAACTTGTGAAACTTTCTGCTATACTCTTCCTAAGGATATTTTCTGGAACTTCAGCCCAATTGGACTTTAAAATTCATCTTGACATTGACCTCTATTCCCTAGATACTCATAGGCCAGCTAGCCATGACCTCCTCTCATTCATGGTCCCTCCCACAGAAACATCTTTTTTCCTACACTGCCCCCTCCTCATTCCAACTCTCAAAGCAGAAAATTTCAAAGTATAGTTCTGAAGAACTTTGCTTTAACAACCTAAAAGGCTTGTTAAAAATAAAGAGTCCTGAGTCAGACCTATTGAATTAAAATTTCTGGGGATGGGCCAAGGAACTTGATTTTTTAAAAAAGACTCTATCATCCATAATAGAGTGCAGTGGCACAGTCATAACTCACTGAAACTTCAAATTCCCAAGCTCCAGAAATCCTCCCACTTCAGCCTCAGTGCTGGGATTACAGGTGTGAGCCACTGTGCCTGCCAGAACCTGAACTTTTAAACAAGGTTCTATGGTGATTCATGTTATCAGACTTACAACAGGTTTAAAACTCCTGTCCTTAGAACCCCTTTCATCTCCACCTCTTTTCCAGGATGAAAGAAGAATGCTATAAAGAACTGTGTCTTCATCTGAATTTTCTCTTAATGTGTCTTAAAAGAAATGATACCCTGAAAACAAGAGATTCCTATACTTTGGGGTTATGTAGCCAAGAGTTTCAATGTGCTCAAGTGTGTCCAATGGGTAAACACCATGGGCTTGTGGAGGGGAGTTGCCAGGGGCTTCTTGGGAACAACTTTCAACACACAGAAGACCAGATTGCCACCCTCCATCACTTCTGTCTGCAGAAAAGAAGTGAAGTTTATTAGAATGGGAGAGAAAGGTAGTCATGGGGCGGGGGAGTGGGTAGGGGATAGCTGCTGTGGTGAGCAAGATGGGAAAGATTTCAAAGCATTCCTACGTCAAATACAACCTGGCATTCAGGCCCCTCTGCTATCACCTCCCATGGAGAACTCAGCAGAGCAAGTGACCCTTGGGAAGTCAGGGTTTAACAAGTAATAAAATTAGTAAGACATTTCTCCTATGCCCTGTGAACATCTAAGAGACAAACTTTAAAGTTACATAAAATATCCTAATACATTCACATCTTCCTTCATTTTCCCTAAACAACAAGCTTCTAGTATCTCCTTAGAGAATTATAGACTAAGATTATTCTAGTGTAGATTTATAGTAAAGACTTGTGTCAGAAATGAGTCTTTTGTTCCTTTGGTTTGAGAATGTCTTTTTCCCCAGTATTAACTTTCCCTGAGAAAATGTCATTGTGGTGCCTGTGGCTCAAAGGGGTAGGGCGCCTGCCCCATATGTTAGAGGTGGTGGGTTCAAACCCAGCCCCGGCCAAAAACTGCAAAGGAAGTCCTTGGCGATGTGAGTATGAGAAGACCAGAATCTTTTTTTTTTTTTTGTGACAAGAGTATCACTTTTTCACATTCAGTAGAGTGCCGTAGTGTCACAGCTCACAGCAACTTCAAACTCCTGGACTTAAGCGATTCTCTTGCCTCAGCCTCCCAAGCAGCTGGGACTACAGGTGCCCACCATGATGCCTGGCTATTTTTAGAGACAGGGTCTTTCTCTGGCTCAGGCTGGTCTCAAACCTGTGACCTCAGGCAATCCAGCTGCCTCAGCCTCTCAAGTGCTCGGATTTCAGGAGTGAGCCACTGCACCCAGGATGACCAGAGTCTGGACTTCTGACCTTAGTATGTGAAGAAGCAGCTCAGGAGTGGAGCTCCTTGTCACATGTCCACTCTGAGCCCCAAGATGTGGCATATGCCACAAATTTAGGGATTAAAGAGAGTGGAGAGTAGGAGCAACAGAATGTCGCTTTTTGTGTGCAAATTATGAGCAAACTGCTATTGGGCCTGAAAAAATGTTCTAAAAAAACATTCTTTTAGGAAGGACATTCTCTTCCCTCAGCAAGGCTAAATCTCCGAAATTTGTGCTTGAGGGAAATTGTGTGGATAGCTCATGGGTACATCAATGTCAAGGCTTAATTGTATTGGGAAGAACCTAACTTTTGCTCAAAACTTTTTTTATTTATATATATGATATGTATATAAATAATATATATAATTTATTATTTATAATATTTAATATTTATTAATTTATATTATTTATTATATATATGTATATATAACATTTCAGGACATTACAGGGTGACACATGTGCCCAAAACCCACAGCAGCAAAAAGCTAGTCTTTGTTTCCATGGTTGCCAAGGCATGTAGGCTGCCTGTTTTTTCTGAAACCTCAAGAAAAGGCCTTTAATAGGATGGGTTTTGGTCAGACTTGCCAGACAATTAGTCTGGCTTTTGTATCTTAACCCCTGGGTTGCAGACACCAGGATGTCCTCCCCAAAGAGGTTTATCAAGGCCACCTTCCTTCTTCATCCATGGGGCCTTTGAGCCTAGGAGTATTTGTGCGTGATAGGACAAGTACCATCTGAGAGAGGATTGTGAGAACTGGGACAACTTGCAGTAAAATGGCCACTACAATCTAGCCAATGAGGGAGGAGAGGGCATTGTGAACTCAGTACCAACATCATCTTATCTGCTTATACTACTGCAAAAATGGGATAGAAAGAGGGCAATGAATAAATGCATCAGCACTTGAAGGCTAAGCTAGCTCTAACAATCTCCATCATTTCCTGACTCAGGATGCTAGAGAAGAACTTTTATTTTTCTCTTAAAAATTGTTTAGGAGCTTTGTCATTTGATTGGATAAAGGACCAAAGTGAAGTAGCAAAATCAAACTTGAAGGGCTATTTTCAGCATAGGATTCCATCTCCCAGTCAAATCAAGGACTTTGGTAGTGCAAAAACCATAAAGCCCTTTAGCTTTTTGAGCTCATTCCTAGGTGTCCACCCCAACCCTTCCCTATCTTGGCTCAACTTCAGCCTCACCAGTAGTCCACACTTTTGGCTTGGTTTATTTACAAGTCCACATCCCTGTAAGGAACTTGCTTCCTGGACTGTGATGTCTCCCATTCTCCAGATTTCCTTAGTGTGGAATTTTAGGCAAGGGCTCAGTTGCTCTTATATGACAAGTGCCTCAGTAAAACAATAATGAAATGGTTGCCGTAACTTACAGGCTGTAATAGATCAAGTTTTCAATGGTACTTGAATAAACTAAGAGTAGATTAAAGAGTCTTCATTCCCAAAGGAATGAAGTTTAGGAAACTACATCTTTCATTAGTACTGTGTGTAAATAACTTGTTTATTTTTTTTGTAACCTTAAGAAGGAAACATTACAAGAAATACTCAAGAAAGTTGGAAAGTTTGTCGAAGTACAGCTTGTCTTTGTAACCTTTCTACTCTTCATTTCCTGTGCCAATTGCACTTTTATTTCCCGTCTTTATACTCAGTAAACAAAACCCTATTATCAAGGGAAAGGCGTGAGCCCATTAACATGGTGAGCCCTCAGATTTCACCCGAAAGAGACGACACAGCACTTATCTGATGGAACAGCTTTAATTGCTTCGAGATATAAGCCCATCCAAACCTCTAGACGTGATGCATCCCTGGGAAGCCTTTGCACCCCCCAGCCAAGCTTCTTGTTCAGAGCGTGTGCATGCACCCATGCTCGTTACAGCCTCCCAACAGGAACACGACCATGAATGTTCCACCATGACGGTGGTCTTTATTCTGACAATCTGGTCTGCTTAAGGTCCCCACAAGACAGAAACTATTCTGTCTAAATCAAAACCTGGCACTACAACACACACCCTCATCGTGCCTCCACACACTGCAAGAGGTGGAAGAAGCTGAAGGGGATGCTGTGAAGTAACGTGAAAACATAGTCAAAAAGCGAGGATTTCGTCCCGTCCTGGGCACACAGCGCTTGCAACATAAAATGTAGTCCCACGAGTCGCAGGGAAGGAGGGAAAGAAGGAAAACCAAACATCTGCTCTAAGCTTAAGAGGGGGATAACATTAGTGCCAAGAAATTGAAAGCTCAGAAGACTCAGAAAAGGAAGAGGAATAACTTTACCTTCTCTGGAGAAGGACTAGGAACAGTCCCAATGGGCGGAGTCCCATGCTCCCGTTTAACCCCTTCCTCGCCGTGGTGCCTACAGTCCTCACCAAGGGGCAGGTCCCCCAGGATCCAGAAGGATGGAAGAAGCCCTCTCTCCCTCCCCCCGCCATCACCCAAGCGGCCAGTCCTGCCTTTCTGCCCCAGCCCCGCCTGTCTGGGGAGGAAGCTTCCTGCGCTCTGCCCTGCCTTTCCCCAGGCAGCCCCTGGGAGCGCCAGGCGATGGTCCGTGCGGGGTTTGACTAAGTTGGCAGCCGGGCAAGCTCCGGGAGCCGCGCGCCTGTCGAAACCGGTCCGTGCGGGGAAGCGGCCGATTTGCTGGCTAGCACCACGTGGTCGCCTCCGCGGGTATATTAGGCCACTATTTACCTCCCGCTAGCTCGCCATGGCTTGGCGAGGGCAGCTCGGGTAGAAAGGGACGGTAGAACGGCGCAGACCTCGGCGGTCCCGCCCAGCTCTTGCCAGGTTCTACGCCCTAGCCTTGGCCCGAGCCCGCGGGAAGGCTGGCTGGAACCATGAGCTCCTACCTGGACTACGTATCGTGCGGCGGCGGGGTCGGCGGCGAAGTGCTCAGCTTCGCACCCAAGTTCTGCCGCGCCGACGCCCGACCTGTGGCCCTGCAGCCCGCATTCCCCCTGGGCAGCAGCGATGGCGCCTTTGTCAGCTGTCTGCCCCTGGCCGCCGCCCGACCCGCGCCTGCTCCCGCGGCCGCCCGGGAGCAGCCACCCGCGCAGCCCCCGGCCGCGCCCCGGTACGCGCCGTGCACCCTGGAGGGTGCCTACGAGCCGGTGGGCGCCGCACCTGCCGCGGCAGCGGCGGCGGGGGGCGCTGACTTCGGCTTCCTGGGGTCCGGGCCCACGTATGACTTCTCCGGCGCTCTCGGGCGGCCAGCCAACGACGGGCACGTCCATTACGCCACCTCAGCCGTCTTCTCCGGCGGCTCCTTCGTCCTCAGCGGCCAGGTGGATTACGCTTCCTTCGCGGAGCCTGGCCCATTCCCGGCGTGTGTCAAAGAGCCAGCCGGCGGCCGCCCAGGGGCCTTCCAGACCGCGTCCCCAGCCCCTGGGGCCTATCCCAAGTCCGTCTCTCCTGCCTCTGGCCTCCCCGACGCCTTCAGCACGTTTGAATGGATGAGAGTGAAGAGGAACGCCCCTAAGAAAAGTAAGTTGTGGGCCTTGGATGAAGGCACCAGGGGTCAGGGGTTGGGAATCGAGTCGCCCTCGCGGAAGCGCACTGGAGCGCCTTGCCGCTGTCCTATACAGCGGTTTGGGTTTTATGCAGGAAACGCGCGCCTGGGCATTATTAAAGTAGGCGAATTTCATCCGGCGTGCCTCGAGTCCAGGCTCGGAAAACTTGCCAGGCACTTAGTAAATTATATAAAAGAACTCTCCAGGGAGTGTTTCTCCTGGCGCAACTGTGTTGGTAGAGGCCCAGGAGGGCTGCGCTGCGACTTTGTTTCTAACTGTAGCTGCACTGGTGGCTTACGTTCTGTCTCGGTGTCAACTTGCCCTGCTGACGTCCTGTCTTTATGTTGCAGACAAATTGGAGTATGGAGTTGCTAGCCCTTCCAGCGCAATCCGCACCAATTTCAGCACCAAGCAACTGACAGAACTGGAAAAAGAGTTTCATTTCAATAAGTACTTAACCCGAGCCAGACGCATGGAGATCGCCAACTGCTTGCAGCTGAATGACACCCAAGTCAAAATCTGGTTTCAGAACCGCAGGATGAAACAGAAGAAAAGGGAACGAGAAGGGCTTCTGGCTACAGCCACTCCTGTGGCCTCTCTCCAACTTACCCTTTCTGGAACAAGCCCCACTAAGTCTGGCAAGAACCCTGGGAGCCCTTCCGGAGCCCAAGAGCTTTCCTGAGTCCAATATTGAGCCTGAGGAACCTTGGCCTGAGGAAGTCACAGACCACCCCCACCCCCATCTAGACTTAGAAGCTCAGTTTAAGATGGAGGTGGGTGAGGGCAGAAATTAGTAGGGATTTCAAATGAAGTATCTTAGTTGGCTTCTGAGTTTTAGGCTGTATGTACAGGTATTAATTTGCTATCTTGCAAGCCACTTGTTTGGGTATATTTTTGTGCCCTATCAGGGAAAAAGGTGCCCAGCTGCCAGCCAAGCTCCACTGCTATGTTGCCTAACTTAGTCATATGCACCTCTTGGGTACAGAGTGGCAGACCTTTAGTTGCTGAGTTTTGCCAACACTCTGAGGTGCTCAGAAGAGCACCTGCCCAGTTTTTCTGGTTTTAATTTAAAGGACAAGGCTACATGTATTCAGCTTCTTGAGATGACCAAAGCTAGTTAGGGTCTCCTTGATGTAGCTAAGCTGCTTCAATGATGATCTTCACATTTTGCACTCCAGTTTGGTTTTTGTTCTGTCAAAAGCTGTTTCTACCTCTCCATGTGCCTAAGTGAAGATACAATCGCTGTTTGTAGTTATTAGCTGAGCAAGTCCTCAGGGTGGGTAAAGATTAGGACCTGAACCACACCTTGACATTAGTTATTCAACCTTGAATGTAAATATATACACTATGTATATTTTTTTAAAAGTTTGCCTGCAATGAATTTATATATGACATTCAATGTCATAGCATGCAAAGGATTTTAACTTCTTTGTAATAAAAATTATAGAATATGCTATTATTTTCCTCATTCTCTTTTCATCGTGATTCTCATTCTTTAAAATTGTTTCCTCCATTTGGAATTTCTTAATTGTGCTATGTGAATTTGTTTACACTGGTAATTTTTAAAAGTAACACTTCTTATATATTGCGAACACACGCAGCAAGTTATGGACAGTTATCTGAGCAGTTTAAGAGGAAAGACGTACTCTGCCAAGTGCCTTAGTTTTATGGTGGGTGTGAAAACTGCACACAGTGTTAGGTGGTCACTGTGCGAATGTTATAAAGCCAAGACCCTTCAGGGAGATCTTCAAGTTCTTTTATCTCCTGTCCTCACAAAAGGAAGAAAAAAGGTGACCTGAAGTCTTGGTTAGTGTTCCCTGAGAAAAGAAGCTACACATCAAAAATTTCTCAGTGGCTGAATTCCCATTTCCAAAGTCAAGAGCTAGCAAGGAGGCTGAGAGGCCAGTAGTGAGAGCTTTCTTTCCTCTCCCTACAACCCAGACTGAGCATCTGGCTGAGAGAAAGCACAGACGGTGCCTTTCTTATCTTCAAAATGAATTATTTTCAAGTGAATTCTTTGGAAGAGGTACAAAGACAAAATCTGAAACTTGACAAAAGGATATGTAGTTAAAAAAGAAAAACACTACCTCTCTTCTCTAATCTTATTGCTGTCCAACCTCCCATTTCTTAGCCTTGGAAGCACCTGTAGTTGACCAGGCTTTTATGCAACCAGGAAATATGGGGAAAAACACAGTATTTTACATTTACACACAAAATTAAGTGGATACTTGAGATAATTGTTGGGATAGATCATTTTCCTCACTTTATAGCTAAATCTTTAAATTATTTTTTCTAGTGCAACAGAAAGGCTGAAAGGCCCAAATAATCCAGATAACAACCTCAGCTCTCCTTTGAGCTAGATTTTTAGATTCCAATGCTTCGAATCTATAATTCAGAAGTCTAAACAACTGTGAAGGATTACTTTTCCTATAAAACAGCAATGTTATTAATTGTCTTAGAAGATACAAATTACACTTAAATTCTTGTCCTTTGTACCCACAGTTTAATGGAGTTGAAGAAATAAAATTATCAGCTCTAACAAACTCAGCTGATTAGATGGAAAAGATACAACATAAAAAGCAGGTCTGTCAATATTATTCTTATGTTTCACCATCTGCCCTTCAATAATTTGATGCTAATCAGATTTTGTTCAAACCAACAGTATACCACCACCCCACCACCCACCCAGCTCTGCAGCTATTTGAAAAAACTTGTTAAAGGATTTGTATCTGCTCATTTATAGCCACCTCTGGGTTTCCCCTGCAGTGGTCTTTGACAGATAATGTTTCCTTTTTGATAAGAATTCAAATAGACACCTGAACATCAACAACAAAAATACCAGCACTACTTGGTCATTTCCTTGATCTACCACCATTTTCTCTGAGAAAATAAAGCTTTTCCTTTTGAAGCTAGTACTAGCACTTAACAGCCCTGATGGATGTCTTCCTTGATGAGGGTGGCTATTTTGACATTCCTATAATGCTGTTCTGTGAATCAGGCCAATATTAGCTATTTTTTGACCAACCCCAGGGATCCCTAAAAGCTTTCTTAATGCAGATCACTATACAGCTATAGTCAGTATTAGGGAGAGTCCCTACTGGAGATGGGGATGAACTAGGTGACCTCTGGAAGTCCCATCCAGCAATGGAAATGTCACAGAAAAAATTCAATGACTTCTGCATATTTAATTTTCAGCCTATCATTTGAAGTGAGTTTGGTTCTAAGAAAGCAAATGTGTTGTGTAGTATTACACTGGTCCTGTTTTTATACAGGAAAAGTGGATATTACACATTGTCAAATACATCTTGTCAGTAAAGTTACCTAGTTCATGTAGACCATTTACAAAGCATTCCCTTTCCCATTATTCAGAATCCTGTGTTATTTTGAATCAGATCCCCATGATGTATGAGGTTACTACATAAACTATGAGACTGCTCAAATGATCCCAGTTCTGTTTTACAAGATTTCAAACTAAATATGCTAATTCATCCTCCAGAGATCTGTTACAAGAATGAATACACAGTGGACAGTTCTAGTTATTGTATAATTAACTATTCAATGTTCCTTTGTCTATTGTCTTCACATAATGACCATGTGTCTATTTTTCTGGATTCAAGATAATTCAGAGTGAGGAAAAAGCATTAAATAATATACAAAATTTCTATAACTTTAGTACTAGCAAATGAAAGCCTTATTGATATAAAAACTTAAAGTGAAATCACTTCTCAAAAGATTGTGTATGATTTATTCTGCCTCAATCTCAAATATGTTGAGGATCAACACCGGAAGAAGGTGTGTATGATTATCTTGTCATCAGAAAAAAAGAAGCAGGCTCAGGAGAGCTGCATTAGCTCTGAAGTTCTTAATTATTTCTCTGGCCAAAGAAATGTTCTATCTATTGAATTTGAAAACCTCAGGATCTAATCATATTCAGAGAGATGTTTAGCCTGACCACAAACCTCTCAATAAGAAAAATACCCATTGTTAAAACTTTATTTGTGGTTTTAAAGTGAAACCATAGTGGACCTATTTCACAAATAATGATAAAACTCCATCTAAATAGAAATCAAGATTTTCAGAGTTTTTAACCTCATTATCATGTTTCTAAGGCATGAACATGTAATGAATATGCAGATAGCTTTATGTCAATATCTCCTTTATAATTACTACTTAAGTTATACTTGTGATTCAAAAGATGTATCAGTAATTTCAGTAGAAATTGTTTAAGTGCTATAATGAACCAAGAGGAAAGAAATCCTAAACATTAGCGTGAAAGAAAGGTCTGTTACTTAGCATATAAAGATTTCAACGTTATCTCTTCAACTTCCAATAATCTTACTGATGTAATTTGGAAAGAAGGACCAAAGAGTGGTCATTTGGACTTGTAACAGCTAATAAGGCAGGCCACTGACACTTTTGAGGCATTTTTAGAGGGCATTGGACTACTTAGCAAGTCTTACTCTTAGGAATTTTATAGAGCCTAAATTTATACAATGTGGGGAGGTCTCTTTAAGAAAAAAATATGAAATTCTAAATACAAAATTGCAAATAAATCTCCCAGGACCCAGAAGGGCTCATATTAGTGAAGCTTAAGCTTGATGGTAAATCCATCTCTGCTTCCTCCTTGAAACTGTTGCTTTGTCCCCACTGCCCAGTTATTGCAGATGACAGCAATGATTGCTTTTTTCCTACATCTTGGGACTGGTATCATTGCCCCCTTCTCTTCAAATGCATCGAATAGCAGATCCTGGGGACAAAGGCAGATTGGCATTCTGTTCTACTCTCCAGGCATCTCAATATCATTCTGCCCTTCTGGGCTACTGGCTGGGCTTCCTTCCCTGTCTTAGAATGGGAGGACTTATCTCATCCCGGAGGTCCTCTTCTGTTGTGTCTCCTCTCAAAAATACAAACAGAAGACAGAGATACAGCTGGAGACAACACAGCTACTCTGTTAGATTCTAAACATTTCTCAGAAGGATGGAGTCATGGAGGCTGACATGAAAAACCTTGGGGGAAAAAAGGACTTTTTCCCTAGAGAGTATCTTACTCTGTTGCCCAGGCTGGCCTTGAACACCTGGACTCAACTGATCTTCTACCTCAGGCTTCCAAGTAGCTGAGACTATAGGTTGACACTACCCTCCCTGGGAAGAACATCATTCTTAAGGTAGGACACCTGGCTTTTAGCACCAGTTGTGTTTTCTGATTAAAAAGAAAAATAACTTCTTTCCTGGTCTCAGATTTTCCAACAAAACAAAAGGGGTTGGTCTTGGTCAGGGGTTGGGAACCTGCAGCTCCAAGGCCACATGTGGCCCTGCAGATTCCCGAGTGCAGCAGCTCAAATGAATCCACATGTCACAGAACAAATGCCTTTATTAAAAAGATTGGTTCTGGGCAGCGCCCGTGGCTCATCGACTAGGGTGCTGGCCCCATATACCAAAGGTGGTGGGTTCAAACCCGGCCTCGGTGGAACTGCAAAACAGAAAAATAGCCGGGCGTAGTGGCGGGCGCCTGTAGTCCCAGCTACTCGGGAGGCTGAGGCAAGAGAATCGCCTAAGCCCAGGAGTTGGAGGTTGCTGTGAGCTGTGTGATACCACGGCACTCTACCGAGGGCAATAAAGTGAGACTCTGTCTCTACAAAAATAAATAAATAAATAAAAGATTTGTTCTTTAAAATGTGGATTCAGTCAGAAGGCTGTACTCAGGATCTGTAAAGCCACACGTGACCCCAAGACTCTACAAGCTCATTACACCTCCTTATCCCCTCAGTATTCCTTCACACTCTTTTACTCTGCTGGTTATTACTGAAAAGTTTATTTAACAATGCTGTACATCTGTAAACTTAATATCAACAAAAGGCTGTTATTGGAGTAATATCTGAGGCCTTTAAAAATTAATCTATCTGGCTTTAGAACCTCTGTGTGTTTCTGTGTGTGTGTGTGTGTGTGAGAGAGAGAGAGAGAACTAGGTAATGTTTTCCATTGACCTTGACTTAAACTAAAAGCTAACAATGGTGATAGCCCCATAAAGTTACCACTTCCTATTGAACAGATAAACTAGGGTCTAACAAGAGATTTTCAAATGGGTGTCAGTACTTCATATTTGTTTTTGTTTTTTTTTTTAAAGACTATTTTCACTTTTTTTAATTTTTTTTATTTTTATTTTTTATTTTTTTGAGACAGAGCCTCAAGCTGTCACCCTGGAGAGAGTGCCTCGGCATCACAGCTCACAGCAACCTCCAACTCCTGGGCTCGAGCGAGTCTCCTGCCTCCGCCTCCCAAGTAGCTGGGACTACAGGTGCCCTCCACAACGCCCGGCCATTTTTTGGTTGCAGCCATCATTGTTATTTGGCGGGCCCGGGGTGGATTCGAACCTGCCAGCTCAGGTGTACGTGGCTGGCGCCTCAGCCCGTTGAGCCACAGGCGCCAAGCCAGTACTTCATATTTGGATTCTCAATCTCCTGTTCTTAATTCCCTACTTCAAAGTTGACAGTTTTTAGAATACAGAAATAATTTTGGATTTTTCTCTTCCTGTAAGGTATATGGGATGCCAAAGTGAATGCTCTGTTCTGTTGAAGAAAAGAGAGACGGATGATCAGATCTCTCCTCCTTTCCATTGGTCAGCAAGACCTATATTTCCTTGAAAATGTCTCATGCCATTTTTCCTTCTCCATTGCTCAGTCTTTATCGTCTCACACTCAGCAATGCAAATGATGCTTTCCTGGTCTCCTGGCCTCCAGTCTTCTTCCCAATCAATCCATTTGAAAGTCCACCTTCATCAGGTTGCTTATGGTTTGTATCACTGATTCAGCACTTACAATCTCCTGCCTTATTATGTGATCTTTCTTTCTCTTTCCTTCTCCCTCCTCTCATTAGTTCTCTCTATATACAAATACATTTTATCTCTCATTGACTACCTTAGACATAATAATGGTCTTATATTCTTTGTTGAATATTCAATGTATTTTTATTAGATTAAAGCTTACAACTCTATTCATCCTGGTAGCACCCTTCTACCAGGTAAGGAACAGTATAAGGACTTATTTGCTAAGTATTCTTTGTATTTCATTATTTGTAATAGAACATAAGTGATTCTTTTTTTTTTTTTTTTTCAGTTTTTGGCTGGGGCTGGGTTTGAACCTGCCACCTCCGGCATATGGGGCTGGCGCTCTACTTCTTTGAGCCACAGGCGCCACCCGAACATAAGTGATTCTTGACCACACAATGACTAGGAAGCTGAAGGGGGAGGATTATAGATTGCCCTCCTTGTGCTGTGGGCATATTCTTTGGATTGAACTCTTTGTAAACCAACAAAAACTGTGACTATTATTGAAAACGATTCCTTTTATTCTTTTTTTGTGTGTGTGTTTTTGGCTGGGGCTGGGTTACCCGCCACCTCCGGCATATGGGGCCGGCGCCCTACTCCTTTGAGCCACAGATGCCGCCCCAATTCCTTTTATTCTTACAGAATATAATTTGTAATACACTTTGGTTATTGTTTGAGGCTTTTTAATATCTTGCATTTGCAACATTTGCTGGAGTACCTTATGGGAAGAACAGCTGGAGGAAGATTGTTGAAACCAAATGAGATCTAGTTTGGGGTTTCTCAAGAAAGGTCTGGAGACAATTAAATGTCATGGTTATAAAAGTGAACTTGGAAGCAGAAAGCTTTGGGCACCAATCCTGGGAGAAATGACTCAATGTCATTAAACTTTACATTCCTTCCTTAAAAATGGGAATAATAGCATCCCAGCTTCATTGATATGAGTACAAACAGAGATAATACGTGTGGATACAGGTTGTTTAGCACAACGTCTGATGCTTAATAAACATTTGTTAATTATAAAACTAGGAAAAATAGGTCTTGGTGACAAGACAGGATAGGTTATGAGCATTGTAATAGGCAGCTAGGATGGAAAGACAGGGGTTGAGGGAGAGAAATATTTATGTATATGACAAATATTGGTTGAGTTCTTGGGTGCTTTGCACAGATTATTAACCACTAGGATTGAAGAAATATAGAGAAAGGAACAAGCATTGCAGAGAATGGGGCTGGAGAGAATAAGTAAAGATCTAGTGTAATGTTAAATTCAGTAAAATACTGATAGTACATGGTAACAGAGGAAAGTAAAACAGCAGTTAATGAGTACTTGATGAGTGTCATGGCTGAGCACTCACTAAGTTAAGTAAAATTCCAAGATCCTGGAAGAAACCTGAGGAAAATAAAGGAAGAAGGGGGGTCTCAGGAGATTAAACATGTTTCTTCTTTACTAGCCAATTCTGAGCATCACAGAAAACCACACTTCAAATTTTTACAATCTAAAAGGACATGTGAATTCACATACATGAAATCTGGGAGGTCAGGTGTCATAATTAGAATACAGCAATGATTTGCATGAGTTTTGTACATTTTGGCATCTCTCTAGAATTGAATTTGTCATCTTTAAAAATAGAGTGACTCAAGTTATTGTGTTAAGTAGACATCAAAGTTACAACATTCTTGACTCTTGCTGCAGAAAGAAGAGATTTTTCCCTTAACCCACTTTGGCAGTGGAGAATTATGAATTTTTTTTTTTTGAGACAGTCTCACTCTGTCACCCTAGGCAGAGTGCCATGGTGTCATAGCTCACAGCAAACTCAAACTCATGGGTTTGAGTGATTCTCTTACCTCAGCCTCTCAAGTAGATGGGACTACCAGCCTGGCTAATTTTTCTCTTTTTAGTAGAGATGAGGTCTTGCTCTTGCTCAGGCTGGTCTCGAACTCCTGAGCTCAGGCAACCCACCTGGCTTAGCCTCCCAGAGTGTTAGGATAACAGGCATGAGCCACCATGCCTTGCCTGATGAATTTTCTTAACTGTGAAAAAAACTGTAACTATTTCCATTGCAAGTTTCTGAAAGCCTGCTCTTAAACTGAAAATAAATAAATAGAAACTTGCTGCAGAAAAGAATACCTTGAAGTCTAATTAATGACTGAAGGGTAGCTCTATATAAATAGAAAGTATTTGATTTTTCCTTATTGCCTATGACCTAATTGTCAAAATAGTGTTAGTATTATTCATTTGCCTATGTGAGTGATTACTCTACTATATATAAATGTACATTTGAAACCTGAGCCACATTTAAAATACATGAAAAGTATTGGTTTTATATAGGGGGAAAAGACTATATTAACTTATGAAAGAATTATAGAAATGATAGATTCAATGTAAATAATCAAATGAGCTCCTAGTGACAAATTAAGACTATAATATTTTTCACTCAGACAAGGATAGCATACTATTTGTCCCCCAAAATCTTAAACTGACTTTAAAAGCAATTTAAATTTCCTTGGGTTAACCTGCCAAGAAATCTAATACTCTTTCGTTTGGATTACAAAAGAAAGCACACACACTACCAGAATAATCTCTTTTTCTGGCAGCAAATGGTTTCTTTACAAACTTAAAAACATCTGTGTTTGTATCTCTAAAGATGCTTTGGAATTGTCACAAAGGGAAGCTATGTGAGAATTGTCAAAGTCTACTTGTATTGAAGGTATGTAATTTTTGGCTTCGCTCTTGATTTTGAAAAACTTATACATTTTATAAGAAAATATTACAAGTTTCTTGGGAACTGGTTCCATGAAACACAAACAATTGCAACTTCCATATTTTGTTATACCAATGAACTGAACGAACTTTGTTTTCAATGAACAAAGATGAATAACAGGTTTATTTTCTATCTATTTCTAACTCAATTATTATTTATTTATTTTTATTTATTTTTTTTTTTGAGACAGAGTCTCACTATATTGCCCTCAGTAGAGTGCTGTGGTGTCACAGCTCACAGTAACCTCAAACTCTTCGGCTTAAGTGATTCTCTTGCCTCAGCCTCCCAAGTAGCTGGGACTATAGGCCCCCGCCACAATACCAGGCTATTTTGGTATTGTTGTTGTTGTTGTAGTTGTCATTGTTGTTTAGCAGGCACAGGCCAGGTTTGAACTCGCCAGCCCCAGTGTATGTGGCCAGCACCCTAACCACTGAGCAACAGCACCAAATCCTATCTCTACCTCAATTATGTACCGAAATGGTAAGGGTAATCTTGCTCCTGGTTATATGTAGTTAAAGAACAAAAGTTTCAGATTTTGCAATTCTACCTCTGGTTAATTTTAGTTATAAAATACAACTATCATTTGGAACACAGGACAAATAGAGAGAGCTTAAAGCTTTCTCATTTAAGATTATGCAGTGTTAGAGACAATAATAAAATTTAAAACCACAATTGGGTTGCTAAAAAGTCCAAACTATTCGATATTTTTCTCTATCAGTCTCAGAAAGCTCTTTTAGATATTGCTCTTAGTGAAAAAGGAATAGTTATCTGTTAGTTTCATCTGTTTCCCTCTCTTATTAAATATAAGTAAATGCAAATTTAATATTTTTTCTTTTTTTTACTGTAAAGTCTTGGAAGCTGAACAAATTCAATACTTCTATTTAAAAATAGTGTGCATGAGGCTGGGCACAGCGGCTCACACCTGTAATCCTAGCACTCTGGGAGGCCGAGGTGGGTAGATTGCCTGAGCTCACAGGTTTAAGACCAGCCTAAGCCAGAGTGAGACCTCATCTCTAAAAAAATAGCTGGGTGTTTTTGTGGGCACCTGTAGTTATTTGGGAGGCTGGGGCAAGAAAATTGCTTGAGCCCAAGAGTTAAAGCTTGCTGTGAGCTATGATGTCATGACATTCTACCAAGGGTGACAAAGTAAGACTCTGCCTCAAAAAAAAAAAAAAAGTGTGCATGATATGTATTCAGTTTTATAAAATTATTTCTGTGTACTAAGCTATCTCCCTATGTATCACTCCTCATGTCTGAATCTCTACTTAGCAATGTTAAGAAGAATATTTATCTAATGTTAATGATGGTTACTTCTACATAGTAGGATTTTATTGATATTTTTTCTTTGTAGTGCTTTTCTGTGTTCCTTAAATTTTTTAAATAGGGAACCATTAATATATATAATATATATCTTAACATTACTTTCAAATATAAGCAAAAGGGGGAAATTCATTTGGTAGCCACAGTCTTTGCATTTATTTTTGCCAGTAGAAGGCCCCAGAGGAATTAGGTAATGCATCTCATGTGCCAATTCCTGAATAATTAAATAAATGTCTATAATATACATGGATATACACATGAGTCAAATAAATGATAGATAAGCCCTATTGTTCATTTCTTCAACAGGGAATTAAGCATTTTAGCATCACATATGTTCAATTTTCACCCTACCAATCGGAAATAAGTTTGAATTGTACTGCTAAAAACAGAATTCATGATGAGCAAAAAAATAAGAAAAATTTATTTTTAGCTGAAGCAAAAATAAAGAAACCAAGAAATATGGAAAACTATACTTCAGATTATCATTTTTCTATATTTATAAAGCAAAACTAAAGAAATGCTTTTTTTTTTTTTTTGTAGAGACAGAGTCTCACTTTATCACCCTCAGTAGAGTGCTGTGGCATCACACAGCTCACAGCAACCTCCAACTCCTGGGCTTAGGTGATTCTCTTGCCTCAGCCTCCCGAGGAGCTGGGACTACAGGCGCCCAGCGCAACACCCGGCTATTTTTCTGTTTTGCAGTTCGGCCGAGGCCAGGTTTGAACCTGCCACCTTCAGTATATGGGGCCGGCGCCCTACTCGATGAGCCACAGGCGCCGCCCAGGAAATGATATTTTTAATGTTAAAGGCAAGTTTATGAAGATATAGGCAAGCTTTATAGGGATGTGTATTCTTAACAAGCTTTGCAGTTTTCTGAAGAGCAACACCAAAACATCCTTTCACTTTTGTGGTAGGGAGACATAAAATCTGGTCGTGATCTGTCAGATAAACACACACAAAACCCTAGGACTAGTTAAGCCTTATGGAGGCTAGTAAGAGTTGACAATCATGATGAGAAAATGCTAGTCCTTTCACTGGCTTTATTTAGAAGTTGGCCTTATTTCACTAGCAACTCAATACTAGCTATGCCTGAGAGGAAAAAATATATATATATCTATATATGTATACACTCACACACACACACACACACACACACACACTTTTTAGGTATCTTAGTTTGTCTAAAATAATTTAAATCCCATGGAGCATGGACTACATGGCTGCCAATGTTTTACCTTGCCCAGGGTTCATGCTCTTCTCTTAACAACCATTACTTTTTCTGTAGGAAAAGGAGCAACTGATTCTTGTGCCCACAATAGTGATGCCAGCCTGTACTAAGCCGAGCCCTGTGCCAGGATTACATTCAGGATTGCCCACTGAGTGTTGAGTTTCTTCTGCACCTAGTTCCCTGGCCCTTCTGAAAATTAAAGTTTTTATTTTTCCTTTTAAAACTAGCTTTAGAGGGTCCGGTGTTTACCAGTGTGAACACAGTATTATGCACTGCCCTCAAGGAACTTACAAATTCAGTGGTGAGAGAGATTGGATAAGTCTAAAAATAACATTAAGTGCGTTATTGGAGCTTCACACTCTTCCGACTGTATCTATACAGTACAAAATGAAGTGGCAGTCTGGCAAGTATCCAATTAACAAATTTGTCTGCCCAGTTGAATACATAAGCCTTCAAAGTTGAGCAGAAGATCTCTGGAGAAGGTAACTTCTACCGGTAACTTGCTGTTAGTTGCTTCATAGACTCTGGCAACAGAGAAGTGAAGCAGGTTTTTTCCCTTCATCTCTCTTGGTTCCCAAGCACTTTCTCAGCTCAAAGTGGGCTGTGATGACAAAGATCCCAATACCAATTGCTTCTGACTTTATTTTATGTTTAAATTAATTTAAATTCCTTCTGTTTTGAAACTTTTTTGCTCTCTACCTTGCATTTTGTACACCATCTTCATTGTAGAACGATTGGTGTTTATTGCAATTATCTGTATTCATGTCTATCTCCTCCAGGGTAGGAACTGTAATATATTCATTCATCTTCCTAGCTCTGGATTTGCTATCATATTCACTTCTGCTATGGTTAGTATTATGCTAATTTTATACAACATAATTACTGAAGAGGTTTTCATTTATTTTATTTGATTTTATTTATTTAATTAGTTATGTCAAAGTCTCACTCTCCTGTCCAGGCTAGAGTGCTATGGCATCAGCCTAGCTCATAGCAACCTCAAAGTCCTGGGCTAAAGTGATCCTCCTATCTTGGCCTCCCAAGGAGCTGGGGCTATAGGCGCCTGCTCAGCTAGTTTCTCTATTTTTTAGTAGAGACGGAGTGTTGCTCTTGTTTAGGCTGGTCTTGAAGTACTGAGCTCAAGCCTCCATTTGGCTTCCCAGAGTGCTAGCATTACAGGCATGAGCCACTTCACCTGATCCTTTTATTCTTTGTAAAATTTTTATGTATTTATTCATTTATTTATATGAGATAGACTGGAGTGCAGCAGCACTGTCATACCTCCTTGTAGCCTCAGACTCCTGGGTTCAAGCAATCCTCCAGCCTCAGCCTCTTGAGTAGCTATGACTACAGGTGCATACCACCATGCCCAGATAATTTTTCTCACACACACACACACACACACACACACACATATGTGTATACTTTTTTTTTTAGTAGCATGATCCTCCTGCCTCAGTCTCCCAAAATGCTGGGATTACAGGCATGAATCATCACAACTGACCCCCAGTGATTTTTTTTTTTAAAGATTTGTCCGTGAGCTCTACTCTGGTCATGCCAGAAGGCATTGCATCCCATGCTTGGCTTAAAATGATAAAGTAGGAAGGTTTGTCTCCATCTCTTCTTTTTCTGAGGCTCTTTATGTCACTGCTATCTTGCAGGCTTACCCATACCTTTCAGTGAATAGTAAGTTAAGTCATTGCTAAGTACTAACTAGCAGTGTTTTATCTTAACCTGGTTACAAAAACAGTAGCTTTGATTGTTTTTTAAATTATACACAAAAGTTTAATGTGCTCTTCTGCGTATGTGCTGTATTTCATAATCAAAAGAAGTTAAATAATGCACATTAGAAAAGTCTACTCCGAAGTATACTGCATTTCCCTCTGAATGAGTGATGAGGCTGTATTAACATGTTTTAAGCTTCTCCAAGAGGCAAGAATGAGAAGCTGAGCGTGTTAGACACCGGATGACATAGAAAGCCGCACTGTGAGATGGATTGATGGGAGGAGGAAGAAGGCAGTGAGGCCATCGAGGCATTTATTTTAACAGCCTTGATGGGAGATGGTGAGGACTTGAATGAAGACTGAAAAACATATCTAAAACAGGCACCTTGGAGGAAAGATAAGGAGTTAGTGACCGATGTAAATGAGGAGGGATAAGACCAGACTTTAGAGCCCTAGACACAGAAATGAGTTTTAAAAAAATTATATTGGGAAAATATACATAAAATAATACTGACATTTTAGTCATTTTTAAGCGTACAATTCAGTGGCATTAAATACTTTCATGTTTCGGTGCAGCCATCACCACTGTCCAACACCAGCATTTTGGATCATGCCAAACTCTGTTCCCGCTAAGCAGTAATTCCCCATTATCCCTTTCTCCCAGCTGCTGACAACCTCTGTTCTACTTTCTGTCTCTATGAATGTGACTGCTTTAGATACTTCATGTAAGGGGACTCACACAATATTTGTCCTTTTATGTCCTGTTCATTTCACTTAGTATAAGTTCTATTTTCAACAGAAATGATTTGGCTGGGCCTCACCTCTATCACAAGTCATTTAAAGTAAAGGTATATGGGTGGCGCCTGTGGCTCAAAGGAGTGGGGAGCTGGCTCCACATACCGGAGGTGGTGGGTTCAAACTCTGCCCTGGCCAAAACTGCAATAAATAAATAAATAAATAAATAAATAAAGGTATATTTTTCATGTCTTTCTTTCTTTTTTTGTTTCTTTCTTTCTTTCTTTTTTTTTTGAGACAGAGTCTCATTATGTCGCCCTCGTTAGAGTTCCATGGTGTCACACCTCACAGCAACCTCAAACTCCTGGACTTAAGTGATTCTCTTGTTTCAGCCTCCTGAGTAGCTGGGACTACAGGTGCCTGCCACAACACCCGGCTAAAGGTATATTTTTCAAAATGACACCCAATTATGTATATGCTTAAATACAAATAGTGTATTTCTGGGTTTTCTGATTACAAGCTTCTGGATAATTGGAAGTTAAACTTTTGTCTCTGTATCTAGAGTGTATGTGGGGGCATTCTGCTCAGCTGATGGGAACTGCTCCACTGCTCAAGTGGCCTTCCAACACCCAGAAATGCTGTGTTTTCCTTTCTCACGTCCTCCCCACAGAGTCAAATATACGGGCCCAGTCTCCTATTCCCTTTGGGTTCTGCTGTCTGTTAATGGGTCAAAGGTAGTGACAAGGGGCTGATGTGCATTTTCCAGATAACATATTTACATGTTAGCCAGAGATAGATTTAGTTATTTAGTTAGTTAGTTATACCCAAACTTTGTCAATCAAACTAAGGATTTTAAAAATGAAGACCTAAATGAGTTGTTGAGATAATGGAGAAAGGGCTGCTTCAGAAGACTGCCAGGCTGATGGAAGGAGAGGGGAGACACATGACCATGGAAGGCTTAGGAACGTCCCAAACCTCCTGTGCAGAAGAGCACCCGGGTCACAGTAAGGGCCCAGCATACAACCCAGCTGAAGATGATGGTGCTTGAATGGCAGGTGCTTGAATTTCTTGTAGCTCAGAATCCTACAAGAAGAGCCCTAGTGATTGTCTAGTTCAATCATGGAGCCTGGGCTTGGAAGACAGGGCTCCTAGGTCCAATTTACTGTTTGACATTGGACAAGTCATTTGATCTCTTCTGTGTTTCTGTTTGCTTATGGGGAAATGGGAAAAAAGGGCTCAATCTCATAGGGTTCTTAGGATTAGATAAAACAATATATAAACATATTTAAGTATAGTTTTTAACATATAGTAAGCATTAAATCTATGTAAGTCATTCATTTTAGTCTTGAGAAAACATGAGGCACAGGCAGGTACCGTGGCTCATATCTGTAATCTCAGCACTCTGGGAGGCTGAGGCAGGAGAATCACTTGAGGCCAGAACTTCAAGACCAGCCTGGGCAATACTAAGACCCCTGTCTCCAAAGAAATTTAAAAAGTTATCTGGGCATGCCCAGGAGGCTGAGACAGGAGGATCACTTGAGTCCAGGAGTTTGAGGTCACAGTAAACCATGATAGCACCATTGCACTCTAGTTCAGGAAACAGAGAGAGACCCTTTCTAAAAAAACAAAGAAACAAAACTTGAGGCACAGAGATGTTTCATAAATGGCTCAATGTACAGCCAGGATTGGAGCTACAATAATCAAAATTTTTATGTACCCATTAACTCTCTGGGTTTCTGTAATACTTATGCATTGCTGTATAACAAATCACTTCAAAATTTAGTGTTTTAAAACAATACAGGCAGTTGCCAGGTTACAAACAAGATAGGTTCTGTAGGTTTGTTCTTAAGTTGAATTTGTATGTAAGTTCAAACAGGTACATTTCTTATTGCCTGCAACAGCCTCTGCAAGTGTGAGTTGCACATCAGTCAAATGTTTGTAACTCGGGAACTGCTGTAATCACTTGTTAAACCTCACAGTTTCTGTGAGTCAGGAATTCTGAAGTGGTGTGGCTAGGTGGTTCTAGCTCAGGATCATGCATGAGGTTACTGTCAGATGGCAACTGGTCTGCCAGTCTTACAGTTTGATTGGGTCTAAAGGATTCACTCCCAAGGTGGTTCACTTACCTTGCCGAGAACTGGTAAGTCATTTCTCTCCATGTGAACCTCTCTAGGAAGCTGCTTGAGTATCCTCACAACATGGCTACTGGCTTCTTCCAAAACATATAATACAAAAAACCAAGGTGGAAGTTGCTATATGTTTATAACCTAGCTTCTGAACCATCAGAATGTTCTATCAGTCACACAGGCCAGCTCTGACTCAGTGTTGAAGAGTCTAGTTAAGGGCATGAAGATCTGGAATCAAAGTTGGCCATCTTGGAGGCTGGCTATCACAGCTACCCTCAGGTCCAATCTTAGTTAAGAATTCACCCAGGAATAGGAGAAACATCGGGGCAGATTGAGGACTGGAAGGAGAACGTAAAGTAGCCCTGATGGGGGAGGCAGGAAGATCCCAAAGTGAGCTTTATTAACCTCTCCCTACCCTAACAGAGAGCCTGAAAAGTGGCTTGAATCAGGAAGGAGCAGTCCCTGAAGGAAGCTACTGACCTCAGAAGCACACCCTTGCCTCCAAAATATTACATAACGTGAGTCTTCTTTTAAGAAAATTAGGTACAACTTCAAAACTCTTGACAAGCGTCCTGGTGATCACTGTCACCTGGCTGGGCTGCTGCTGTCCATACCAAATTGCTGTGTCTAGTAGCAAGTTAATCTCTTCATGCCTTATCGTCTCCATCTTCAGAATGGGTTGGACAATGTTAATTCATTGGTGGTTGTTTTGAAAAACAGTTTTATCATTACAAATACACAACATATTTATTTTCATGTTATTATTTTGCTTGAAAATGTTCATTAGTCTGTTTAAAAGATAGTGTAAGATCTTCATAGATGCATTAATCAACACATTTACTTGTTCATTTTTCTTTTAATTTTAGTTTTCAAAAATACCCAAAGGCCACATTCATTACAGGGTAATGGACTGCAAAATCTTATTTAATTGCAATGAACATATTTCCTGGAGTTACAGAAAAGGAAAAATATATAATTCTGCGAACTTCTACCAATTTAAAAGGACCCAAACAACCTGTGGTAATGGGGAAGAAAGTGTTTTCCCTGGGTTCTCAGTCTCCCATTCTTCCTCCCTTCTTTCCTCACTGTACCTCCACAGATCTGGAGAAGGCAGGCGACCCTACCCCAGAGCATCCTCAGTACCCAGAGGCCTTGGAGAACTGTAGCCCAGAACTCTTCGGAGATGGATGTATCTCACAAACTCCCGGCTTGATTCCGGTACAGGGCTTTAGGGTGACGCACCAACAAGCAATACCCAGAGCCTTCCTCCTCTGCAGACTGAGAATGCTTAGAGCTAGATTGTGCTGGGGGACACCACGGACCAAGAGCGGTCCTACAGCTGTGAGTTATCCTGGTGCATTTCTTACTAATTTCTAAGATAATGTGAGCATTTATTGAGGTGACTATATCCTTACTCAAACCAATGATCTTGTTTGTGATTCTGGAATGGCCTTATTTTAATGGAATATTTTCCCCATAAATCAAAACGTATAATTAAAACTAGGTAAAACATACAAGTTCAGAAGTATTTAATACCCTCTAATTTTTCTTACAGAGACTGATACCATCTGAGACACAAGTATATTTGATTTAATCTAAGAAGGTTACTGCAAAATGATTTCTTCTGCTGTCTATTTCTGGTTCCTAGGGGATCCTATAAAAAAATCCAAGGAAATTCCTTGCTGATTGGGGAGATATTAGACTGCAACATATGGTCCACACATGTCATTAGTATTCCTCTAAGGAAAATGCAAAGGATTATATTTAGAATACGGGCTATGTGCTTGGTGGTTTGGGATGACTCAGGGGATTATTAGATTCTTCTTGTGGAATTTTCTCTAGTTAAAAGATGAATCCAGAATTCTGAGTGTCTGGTGTGGACATTGAGCCCATCTGTAAGCTTTTGCAGGTGTGAGGCCTACCAAATTTTCACTATCGTGTGGTGTCTTCAAAGCTATTCATACTGCTCTTCAGAGGTTTTCAGAGTTTAGGATTTTTCAGATGTATTTTAGAGGAGTCTTGAACACAGACACCTTCCAAAACTTAATCACTCATGAATATGTTATTGGCTCCCAAATTAAATGAATTGAGCCTGGAACAGCATTGCCGGTTTTGCATCTACCCTAAAAAATTCTAAATTTCATGTCTTCTCATTCTCATGGTTCATCACAATTGTATTTTATCACATAGTCTGATGGTGAAACTAGAAAATGGGTATCTCAGTTCATTTAGGCTTTTAAAACAAAAATATCATCAACTGGGTAGCTTATGAATGGCACACATTTAAGTTCTAGAGCCTGGGAAATCCAAGATCAGGGAGCTGACAGATCTGGTGCCTGGTGAGGGTCTTCTTCCTCAAAGATGGCACCTTCCAGTGTCCCCTTCCTCAGGTAGTGGAAGTGGCAAACAAGATCCCTTCAGCCTCTTTTTATAAGGGAACTAACCTCATTCACATGGGCTCTGCCCTCATGGCCTAATCACCATTCAAAGGTCCCAACTTTTAGGGCTGTGACATTGGGGATTAGGTTTCAACAAATGAATGTTACAGGACACAGACATTCAGACCATAGCAATGGATGTGATTTGTCTTGCTCCTGGGATCACTTGCTAATGTGGCCATCTCAGAAGCTCCACAGTTCCTTCCCCACCTTCTGGTAAAATGTTCTGTATCGCAGTATAAACTTCTTGTTCCACATGTATCCAACTTAAACCATTAAAGTCCTGAAGATATAAGGGCATCCAACAGGCTAAAATGGGCCTTCCCACCTGGATATCCTACTCGCAACTCAAAATCAAAATCCCCTACCCAATCACTCCACTAGTGTCTTCATTTCCCTTCCCAGATGCCTAATTGCTGTCACTGGAGTGACATCTACTTCTCACTTCTAGTCACTCGGGTGAGAACTGTGGGGAAATACACTTCACTTTCTTGTTTCTAAGTGTCTATGTTTCATTTTTCTCTCAAGTGTCTGGATTTGCTTTCCACCTCCTTTCCCCTCCTCCTCTTCCCTTTCCTCCTCTTGCTTCTCATCTTCTTTATCTTCATCTTCACTTTCATCTTTTTAAGAGATGAGGCCTTGCTATGTTGCCCAGGCTGGTCTTGAACTTCTAGCCCCAAGCAATGCTCCCACCTCTACCTGCTAAAGTGCTGGGATTACAAGTATGAGCCACCATGATCACAGCCCGTTTCCTTCTTCTTTGACATCACATGTGAAGCTTTAATTATGACTATTTTCCACAACTTAATGTCCTCATCCAATTCAACCTCAATCCTATTGCCAGGGGTTCTTCGTGAACCTTCTCCCTTTCTCAACTGTGCTGTTGCCCCAGGCTCTAGACATACTGCAGCAAGCTTAAAGTCTTTCATCTAACTGTTAACAGCCCCCTCAAATAAGAATCTACTCAATCCAGTGGGAATAGCAGCAGCCCATTCCCACCATTGCCAAAATAAATCTTTTCTTTAGTCACATTAATTTTCTATTGCTTTTTTTTTTTTTTTTTTTTTTGAGAACGAGTCTCACTTTGTAGCCCCTGGTAGAGTGATGTGGCAACAAAGCTCATACCAACATTAGACTCTGGGGTTCAAGCAATTCTCTTGCTGCAGCCTCCCAAGTAGCTGGGACTATAGGTGCCCGCCACAACACCCAGTTATTTTTCTGTTGTAGCTGTTATTGTTGTTTAGCAGTCCCAGGCTGGGTACACCAGCCTCAGTGTATGCAGCCGGTGCCCCTAGCACTGTGCTATGGGCATCAAACCTCCCTGGCTGTTTTTAGGGACGAAGTCTCACTCAGGCTGGTCTTGAATTCCTGAGTGCAGGCAATCCACCCGCCTTGGCCTCCCAGAGTGCTAGAATTACAGGCATGAGCCACCACATCCAGCCTAGTAACAGGTTTTGACATAAATAAATCTGAATTTTTATTAAAAAATACAACATCAAAAAAAAAATCCAACATCTCTTATGTGCCTATGACATTATAGTTAATAGATTATTTACTCCTTACAATATACTCACTGAAGCAGGCATTATTAGCTACCTTTTACCAATGAAAGCAGTTCCATAGAAACTAAATAATTTTTCCAGGATCCACACAGCTGGGAAGTGACAGAATGTTCACCTGATTCTGTTGCATGATAATCTGAAAATCTGAATATGAAACAGATTTAAACACATCTTCATTACTAATAAACTGTCCATTGTTGAGAACTTATTATGTAGTATGACTATTGTAAGCCTTAAAAAGTAAGGAACAAGAGAAAGAGATAGAGGAAGAGAGAGATTTGAAATTATTTATTTGAACTTCTTCCTGAAGATGAGTTAGAAACATGAGAGAAGTTGATGACAAAGTCTATACTGCTGGACAGGGTGCCTTTTGGGAGCTCTGGTTCACCATTTTCAGCTTAAGGTTTATGATTCAGAGGTGACAATGATGAAATTGCTCAAATACTTGAGTGATTTGATTAGGAGGCAACCCATTCTTAAAGTCACACAGGAGACTAGCAATTCAGGTTGGCATTTCGTGACACTTTGGTTTCAAGTAATCTTTCAGCTGAAGAAGTAACTGGTTCTCAAGACTCTAATTTGTTTCCAGAATGGCAGAGGATAGCTATCTTTCAGGTATGGATGGTAACAAGTTGTGGGGTTTTGGCAATCGTTGGCTGCAAGTAACACTTTGATTTGCAAAGGTCATGTTAAAAATAGTGTTGACAATAAGCAAATTTTATTCAATTTGTAGAACTGGTAGCCACCTGAGAAAAAATATTTCCAAGATCTGTCCATTTTCCTTTGAGATTTGAAAGCACATATTCCTAATTGAAGGGAACAAGTGAGGTGCTGCTGAGCTTCTTCATGCAAGGCATGGCCTAGGCACTGGGGATGCAGTGCTAGCAAGAATTTGAATCTCACAGTAACACAACCTTTGTCTCCACTCACACAACACTATACTTTACAGAGACTGTGAACAAATAATGTCATTAATCAGAAAGGTAAAGTTGTTCATATCTCAGAGAACTCAAAATTTATTTCAAATTACTATGAGCAGGAAAAAAAGTGTGGTGGTCAATTTAGTTATTCATCAAGCATCAGCAGAGAATTCTCAGAACCAGCCATGGAGGTCGAATGAATGGGGGTAATATTTTTTAGAGAGGGCTCTGTTGCTGGCATGAGCAAGGTGGGTAAGGAAGGAGTGGGTATCTATCGTGTAAGAGGAGGATAGAGGCAAGATGGTGGCACTAAAGCTCAGGTACAGACAACTCTTATGAAGATAAAGGGAAAAGCAATCTTTCTTCCCCCTTTCCTTGCACGCAACTCAGGCTCCATGTTGCAATGTT